>JADRCH010000137.1:3691309-3772324 GCA_019843965.1 Rhynchomys soricoides
GAAGAGATTGGAGAGGAAGAAAAGGAAGGGGCGAGAAGGAAGACAAAGAGGGGGGAGAGGAAGAGGAAGGAATGGAGGAGGGAGAAAAGGTGGGGACGAAGGGGAGGAGGAGACTCAAGATTTTCATTCAGGTTTTTTTTTTTTTTCACAAGTGTGGTGTGTTAGAGGTATTTACAGGAGCAGGGGTACCTTACCAGAGGTTAGACCACTGAAGAAAACAGTTTCTCGCTCCACCTCAGGGATCACTTCCCTTCCACAGCAGAAGCCTCCACCCTGGTTTCCATAGGCACACACCAGTGTCTGCTCCTGCCATGTCCAGGTGTTCCTCTCTCCTCACCTCCTTAGTTTTCCTGATGACAGCTGTCCTGACGGGAGTGTGGTGGCAGCTCTAGGTAGTTTCCTCAAGTGTTCAAGGATGTTGAGCATGTTTTAAAAAATTCTTTCACAATTGCGTTCACATATGTGATCTACTTTAATTCTAGCCTCTGTGATCATCTCTCCCCCATCCCGTTCCCACCAAGTCCCCTTCCTGGGTTCATGTCTGTGTCTGTCTGTCTGTCTGCCTGCCTGCCTGTGCCCCACTGCATTTACTTTGAAGTGCATGTGTGAACTTGCTTGGGATGTCTATCACTTACTCCTGCAAGGGCAACTACACTGCCCAGGAGTAGGACCCCTCCTTCAGCATCCATTAGCCTGTAACTCTTCAGGGAGGGGTGGGGCTTCGTCCCCTCCCCTCATGACACACTGTTGTCAGCATAGAATCAAGTGCAGATCACCACTCCTGCTGTGAGGTGAACATTGTACAAATACTTACTGGCCACTTGCTTTTCTTCTCATGTGAACTGTCAACGCGTTGGCTTATTTACCTTATTTACTGATTGGAAGTTTTGAATTTGGGGTGTAGAAATTTTGCAGCTCTTTATGTGATCTGGACATTAACCCTTTGTTGGAGGGTAGTTAACAACAGTTCTCACCCTCCCCGTACATAGTTCCTTCTGCTGTGCAGAAATCAGATGTGTTTTATATCTGAATTCCCATTTTAGTATTTAGAAACGGAAGAATGAGACCAATATTCCAGAAAGGTTGTTATGTGCCCTGAATTTTATAGTGACTTGTTTTGTCCTCATGAAAAAAAAAAAAAAAAAACAGTGAGATTAAGTATTGCCTGTCTAGGTTTACAACTCAGAGCTTCAGAGAAACGGTGCTGTGCCAGGCCCGTAGAGCTGTAATGTGAAGCCAAGACCTTCTGAGCTTCTCAGTGCCCTTGGGAAATTATGGATATATGCCAGGTGAAGGCTCAGGCATCTCATGCTGGGCTCTGGGGGCATTCAGTGTCAAGCGTTTGCTCAGCTGTGTTGCTTACATACATTGCCTGTGTTATTGCTGTAATTTCCAGTGTACTCACACATCCCAAGTAGCTGCTTCTTTGGTTTTCTTATAGGTGCTGTCTGTCTTGTGTACATTAGAACAGCTTGTTAATATGTGAGAAAACTACCACCTATTAGCAGAAAGCTCACGCTAAAATGTATCTGTGTGCTAGAGTTGAGACAGCATCGTGAACACTTAGAACTGTCTCAAGAAGGACCCATGAGCCTGGGGTGTTTCAGCGGTCCCTGTAGTGTTACAATGCAGTGGACATGTTTAAAGTGGGTAAGGGGGACTGGAGAGGTTGCTCAGTGGTTAGAGCACTGGCTGTCCTTACAGAGGACCTGGGTTCAGTTCCCAGTACCCACATGGTGGCTCATAACCATCTGTGACTCCAAGTCCCGTACTTCTTACGCCCTCTCCCAGCCCCTGTGGGCATTGCATGCACATGGTGTCCATACATATATCAAAGCAAGCACACAAAATAAGAAACTTACTAAGTCTTCAAAAATGTCTAAGTCAAGATGAATAAGCAATTAATCTTCTAAAATGTTGGAATCGTACATTATTAGTGTTACTCAGTGTTTCTGAAATGATTCTCTAGTAGAATGCTATGTGCCATAAAGCCAAGGGTTTTTTTGTTTTGGTTTGGTTTGTTGGTTGGTTGGTTTTTTGAGACAGGGTTTCTCTGTATAGCCCTGGCTGTCCTGGAACTCACTCTGTAGACCAGGCTGGCCTCGAACTCAGAAATCCACCTGCCTCTGCCTCCCGAATGCTGGGATTAAAGGCGTGCGCCCCACTGCCCGGCTAAAATCAAGGTGTTAAAACAACAGCAAAATGGTTGCTAATCCTCTAGGGGGGAAAGGACTGAATTGAGTGTTTAAGACTGTTACCACTCAAACGTGAGTGCACTGTGTGGTTGAGTAGAAGCAGGCTGCACATGCAGTTTTTCACAATGTCAGTGTTTTCAGAATTTACACAGTGGGTACCCTGACCCCCAGTGTCTCTCGCTCCCGCAAAACCGAGCCATCACTGGGATGACTTTAAATTGACCATTAAGTGCGCCACTCATGACAAATGTGTCTTAAAACTATAAAGTATGGAGTGACCTCACGAGGTGAGTATTCAAACATCTATGTGTGAAGTTTCCCTCCCTGTATTCCGCAAGGGTAACGAAAGGTTTCAGAAGAGCCGCCCTCTTCGCCGAAGCATAACTGTGTCTTTTAGCCTACTCACACATAAAAAGCCAAAGCAAATATTAGAACATTTGCAAAGTACATTTAATACTCCTAAATGCACCCCCTCCAAAAGAAAACACCCTTTCAGACGAACCTAGGATTCCATGCACTCCGTCTCCACCTGCTGCCCAGTCTCTGCCCATCCGCGGCAGAAGAGTGTGATTATTTAAACACAAGGCCATCTTTGTGCCGGGCCTGCCTGCTTTCAGCAGCAGTACAGAGCTGGGATTCATGTAACCACTGGCTTCACTTCCCATAAAGGGAGAAGTCCAGAAGCCATGCCAACCAGACCGTCCTCCCTTCCTGGGCTTTGAGGAGCAGGGCTCTGCAGATTCTACCCTTTCTCCCTGAAAGCCCGGCTCCTGAGAGGCACATCCGTCACCCTGCTGACCTGTCATCCCTCTGAGGTACTGTCAGCGCCTGTGCTAACGAAAGTGCCAACGGATGAGACAGACTTTGTGGGGATCGTTTTAACAAGCAGAGAGTTTTTCTCTTAATTTTTATAGGCAATCTGTGGAATCCTTGCCTCTTTGTTGCTACGATAAAGACCATGATCAAAGCAGCTAAGGGAGGAAAGGTTTATTTGGCTTACACGTCTAGAGCATAGTTGTTTAGTGAGGCAAGCCAAGGCAGGAACTCCGAGGCAGAAACTTTTGCAGAGACCATGGGGAAACGCTGCTCACTAGTTTGCTCCTTGTGGCTTGTTCAGCCTGGTCTCTTGTAGAACCCAGGACCACCTGTTCAGGGGTGACTCCGTCCATAGTGATTGGAGCCTACACCAGTCATTACTCAAGAAAATGCCCCACAAACCAACCCACAGGCCAACTAATGGAGGCAGTTTCTCAGTTGAAGCTCCATCATCCCAAATGACCATTGCTTGTGTCAAGGTAACAAAACAGCAATAATAGTTAACACATATAGTTTAAAAAAAAAAACAAAAAACCTAACCAGCACAGGTTATACCTAAATAAAGCAGCTGAGTACAGTAAGTTCCACCCAGAGATGTTTGAGAAGCAGGTGTAAGTCTATCTCCTTTATATGTCTGCAGTAGTAACAGAGACTGTAGTATCCCATACAAGATTGGCTTCGTTTATCATTGTTTTTAAATTTTTACTAAATTATCTGTCTGTCTGTCTGTCTATCAATCAATCAATTTATATATCTATCTCTTT
The DNA here is from genome assembly GCA_019843965.1 of Rhynchomys soricoides. NCBI lineage: Eukaryota > Metazoa > Chordata > Mammalia > Rodentia > Muridae > Rhynchomys > Rhynchomys soricoides. Next base: position 3,695,085 of record JADRCH010000137.1, read on the forward strand.
TCTTTCTTTTTTGGGGGGGTAGGTTTTTATTTTGTTTTGTGTGTATGTGTATGTGTGTTTTATTTTGTTTTGTTGAGACAGGGTTTCTTTGTGTAGCCCTGGCTGTTTTGGAACTCACCGTGTAGACCAGGCTGGCCTTGAATTCAGACACCTGTTGCCCCCTGCCTTCTGCCCTCTGCCCCCTGGCACCCACCCCCCTGCCCCCTGCCTCTGTGCTATACCTGGCTAAATTTTCCTTACTTTTAAAAGGTTGTTCGTGAGTGTTTACATGGATGTGCACCACATGTGTGCGGAGCCCATGGGGACCAGAAGAGGGCGTCAGATCTCCTGGAACTGAAGTTATATACAGATGGTTGTGAGCCACCATATGGGTGCTGGGAACTGACCCCAGATCCTCTGCAAGAGCAGCCAGTGCTCTTAACCACTGAGCTATCTCTCCAGACCCAAAATATTCTGTCTTATATTGGAATAACTTTAGCAAACTCTAGGAGCTCTGTCCTATAACAGACCACGACTTGCTTTCCTAGAAACAGTTATGACATGGACGGTCATGACAGGACTTGACATGTATTATGACCATTGACATACCTAGGGAAGATAAAGCTCACTGTTGTGTCTTCAAATAAGCAAATTGGTTTCCATTTGGAAAGGCTGATAACCAGATTCACAGAATGGTCTAAATACAACACCCTGTTTATCTTTTCACTTCTACCAAGCCATGACTAAAGCTAACGTACAGCTATGTGTGTGCGCTTACGACTATTGTAGAGAACAAGACTAAGGTATTGAGTAATAGACTCTGAGGGAAAAGTCCTGCTAGGTCACTCTGAAGGTTTTAGAAGTGACAGCGGGAGCGTCTGCTCACAAGACCGCTTCATTTTAAAAGGAAGCTATTCCTGGCATGCTTAGCTGCAGAAGTAGGTTATTGAGGGTTTCAAACAACAAATAAATATATTTTTAAAATAGGTTTTCCTTTAAAGCAATAAGATCAAACCATTCTTACTCATTCGTACCTGGAGCCCGATTGAGCTCATAGTTCCAGTGATTGCTTATTGGCAGAAAATAATGATTATTGTTGTCATGAAGGTTATTTTGGGGGGGGGGGACTGGTTTACCTGTTTCTCTTGAATGATTAATACACTTGAGTTCTATTTATTTACACTCTAAGAACTTTTGAAGACCAAAACATCACAGTTTTATTATGGTAGATGACATGATAAAGTAATGGTGGTGGGTTTCATGAAGAACTCAGGTGCAGTGACCACCAGATTGCTACAGTGAATGGCGGCCGGGGGCCAGGGGTGTCGTGAGCCACAGGATTGTTATTATGTGACAGATGTCCACCGTGCTAAGTAATGTGGCATACTAATTTATGAAAGAGAAGTCTGGGCATGTTTAGGAAACTCGGTGGTGCGTACTGTTCATGGTTGACTCTTTATGCAACAGCCAGTGTCTCAGGGACTGACTGGCCTTGCCAACAAGCCTTCTGATGGCCTGCATCTCTCTTCCCCTAAGGTCATCAGCTCCATGAGTTCCCTCTCCGAGTACTGCCTGCCCTCCATCCTGCGGACACTGTTTGATTGGCACAAAAGGCAAAACGGCATTGAGGACGAGTCACACGAATACAGACCACGAACAAGCAATAAGTCCAAAAGGTACTCCCTCTCTCTCTCTCTCTCTCTCATGCCGGTCACACCCTTGCTCCTGTCTTTCCTCATGCATCAAAATGAGAATCATGTGGGATGCGGGGCTCTCCGACATTCCAGGAAGAGTCCCAGCAAATGCTGTGGAGCACTCTGGTCCACAGTAGGCAAAACTATTTGGAGCAACCTATCAGCTGGCTCCGTTAGAAACGCACCGGGCCATATTTATATATTTGTCAACACAGGCTATAATGGGTCCCGGGTCATCATATTGCTTTCTTCTTTCCTCTACAAGTCTCGCCTCCCTAGGTCTATCCTTAAGATCAAGCCACTGCAGGCCCAGGAACTCCATCAGATATTTTAATATTAGCCTGTTACCCAGGTAACCTGGAGTGCTAGGGAACCATGGTAGAAGGGCACTGGGCTGCGGGCGGGGAGTCTTGTGGCTGGCTCTCTCTCTGTACTTCCAGAGAGAGGGTTCAAACATTGAGGTTAAACTCGGGTCTGTGATTTCCGCTGCCAGCGGAAGACTGTGTCCGTGCACTCTGTCCGTCTCCCCTGCGGATTTGAGAAGTGGAATTTACTACCGCAGGAGCTGTTGGGCAGCTGACTACATTCTTGTGGGATCAAGGTAGTGAAATGATCCCAGATATTAGGCAAACATTTTGGAAGTTTGAAATTAAGGTATGGTACCTAAGCAAGGAAATAAACAAATTATGGATATGAAGAAGGCTTAATATAACTTTTTTAAAAAATGAAATGCTGGAGGGATGGCTGAGCTTTGAAATTAAATACTGCTCTTGCAGAAACCTGGGCTGGGTCCTCAGACCCATATCTGGAATCTCACAGCCACGTATGTCCTGGCTCTTTGGGGTTCAGATTCCTCTTTACCTCTTTGAGTACCTGTACTCACATGCACACACCCACATATGTTCATGTAATTAAAAATAAGATGAATCTTGAAAAAAAAAAAAAAAAAGAGGCTATCTTGAAACTAGTTCTGTTTCTCCATAGGAACAGATTGTACTTTTTTAAAACAATGCTTTTAAACATAGTTACATGAAATCCGCTACTAAAAACAGATACCTGTGACTGCTTTCAGGGGTTTAGCCTTTGTCTTTCTTGATAATCCTGATACTATGTTTAAAGTTTTCTTTTTGAAATTTAAGACCTGTAATTCTATCATATACATTTCTTTAGGGTGCGTAAGTTAGTTTTCTAAAACTCTTGAGTTTCTGCAACAGTCGATCATATTGATCACTTTGAGAAGGTGATGGATAACTTTTTCACACTGAGTACATTTTAGTTGAAGGAATTTTACAAAACAAAACAAATAAAACAAGAGCCTCGCTCTCTAGCTGGGGTAGCCTGGTATAAACCAGAGCCTCACTCTCTAGCTGGGGTAGCCTGGTGTGCCTGGTGAACCTTCTTTTCAAGCCTCCTAATTACTGAAACTGCAGACATGAGCTTGCAGGAAATACCCGATGACACATCCTGTAACAGGCACTGCTTTGAAGTATGTGTTCATTGTTCTTAAGGTTCCCAGCACTATAACAGCCGCCACCACTAAGTCTAAGTGTTTTCTGAATCCAAAAAGAAAGCCTGTTCCCATTACCAGTCTTTCTTTAATCTTTTCCTTTATTTGGTTTTTTATTTTTATTTTGTGTATATAAGTATTTGCCTGCATTGTATGTATGTGCACCACATGCATGCAATACCCAAGGAGGCCAGAAGAGGGCGTCAGATCCTCTGAGACTGAACTTACAGACGGTTGGGAGCCACCACATGGGTGCTGGTAACCCAGGTCCTCTGCAAGAGCAGCCAGTGCTTTTAACTGCTAAGCCCCTTTAGCAGTCTCTTCAAGAATAACTTTTTAATATATTAAAATTTGACGGCAGAATCTCCATGGTATGTCTGAAAATGGTTTGCAGTAAACTCATGAAATCTCTTCCGCCCATCAGACATTGGCTTGTGAGTGGGAGAGAGACATCCCTGGGGGTGACCCTCCACAGGGATCCAGCAGCCATTTGTAAGAATTGAACTAAATGAGTTTGGTCTTTTCCCTGTGCCCTGTCAGAATTCAGTTACTAAGACTAGATTCTTGATGAATTGATAATGCAAGGTTTGTTGTTGGGGTGTTGCTGTTGTTGTTTATGGGTTTGTTTGTTTGTGTCTGGGATTGGTTTTTAATCACTGCTGGTCCTTTGCAGGAAGCCAGGGTCAGATTGGAGGTCAAATGTCCACAGAATTAGAACAGTAAAATGTACCTCAGTAGCGTTTTTGCTATATTTCAACATTTAAATTAAGAGTATCTAGCCAGGCGGCTTTGGTGCACACCTTTAATCTCAGCACTTGGGAGGTGGCTAGCCCGGTCTACAGAGCAAGTTCAGCCAGGGCTACACAGAGAAACCCTGTCAGAGAGGGGAAGGTAGGGAGGGAGAGAGAGAATCTATGCCTGACTTAGCTAGGCTGTGAATTATATGACAGCTTGAGGGGGAGGCCTGAGGGAGGGGAAACAGTCGCGTGGAGGAATTGTCCCTGGGTCGTAGATCTAAAATTAGTGCAGTGGCAGCATCTCCACTGTCAAAATTGTTTGTCAGATGCCTATGGCTCCTGTCAGTTGGACCTCAACTAGGCAATAAAATTGAATCAGTATTAGAAAAACAGGTATCTTTTATCTGAAGGCAGAATTTGCCTTATTAAATAAAATTAGGGTTTACAAATGTTAGATTTTATATTTTTGTTTTTTGTTTGTTTGTTTGTTTTTCCCCAGCTAGAAATCACCCCTTTCTTGGGGTTCTCTGGGCACTTTTAGAAACAATTCTAAATTTCGATTTCATTATTATGGTCATTGCCATTACTGGATAGAAGCGGGGTGGGGGGGAAGGGGGTCCATCATGAGCGCATGTCTAAGTGCCTTATGCAGAGGCCACAGGACAGCTTTGGGGAGTCACCTCCACCCCAGGTTCCAGGAACTGAAAGTTGTCAGACTTTCAGTCCAAGCAAGCACTCGCCTTCTCTGGCCACTTTAAAGGACCCTTACCAAACTGCTCTTTGCTGCTGCTGCCGCCTTGAGAGCCTTCTTACTCTTGGTTTCTTTTTTGGTTTTTTTCAAGACAGGGTTTCTCCGTGTAGCCCTGGCTGTCCTGGAACTCACTCTGTAGACCAGGCTGGCCTCGAACTCAGAGATCCGCCTGTCACTGCCTCTCGAGTACTGGGATTAAAGGCGTGCGCCACCGCTGTCCGGCACCTTGCTCTTGTTTTCAAACCTCCCTTTTTCCTCTTGCGAGGCGCGTGCTGGAGTCTTCACTGGGAAAGACTCTCATTTTGAACACAGATTTGTCCGATGTCTGTTCTGTGGCTCCAGCCGCACTTTCTAGCATCGAGCTCGAGTGGGTCTCAAATGACCTCTGATGGATTTGTTTACACTCTTCCTCCTGCCTTGCTGCTCAGAAATGATCTGAAATGATTTCCCTTGGAAAAGCAAAACCAAACAAAGCTTCCCTTCTTAACCTCACCAACCTACCAGATGTGACTTCATACAGTTAACAAGCACTTCCAGAAATTTGTGTGTGCGTGCATGGGTCTGTGCATTGGTGTGTGCGTGTGTGTGCATGTGTGTGTGTGTGCATGTGTGTGTGCGTGTTTGTGTGTATGTGCGTCTGTGTGCGTGTGTGTGCGCGTGTGTGCACGTGTGTGTGCCCGCATGTGCATGTGTGCGTATGTGTGTGCGCGCGTGTATGTGTGTGCGTGTGTGTGTGCATGTGTGCGTGTGTGTATGTGTGTGTGCGTGCGCGCGTGTGTGCCTGTTTGTTTGTTTGCGTGTGTGTGTGCTTTGTGTGTGTGCGTGTTTGTGTGCGTGTGCGTGTGTGTGCGTGTGTGTGTGTGTATGTGTGTGTGTGTGTATCTTACATCCCACCCTGTTTTTCTCTTACTCCTCATTCCTAGACACAAAAACACTTCATGCTTTAAATTCCTTTGGCTTATTCTGAAAATACCTTCCAAAGGAGTGTGTATCCCGTCATCCTCAACAAGCATGGACCCCTTATGTGTTTAGATTTCACTGAAGACTATGTATGCCTCACCACCTCAAACCTTCATTTAAATAAAGTTGACCATCACTCTTGGAGAGAAAAAAAAAAGTCCCCTAAACTGAAATGCTCCAAAATAAATAAATAAATGTCTGATGCCAACAGGAAGGTCAAAAGTAAATGACTCCACAGCTGGTCTCACACAACAGATGCAGGTGACACAGCGAGTGGTATGCTCAACCCATGCCAATCACCGTCAGCTTACACAGAAAGTATTCATGAGACATGAGAAATTTTTCATGTCTAGATTTGGGTCTTTTTTTTTTTTTTTTTTTTTTTTGGTTTTTCGAGACAGGGTTTCTCTGTGTAGCCCTGGCTGTCCTGGAACTCTCTGTAGACCAGGCTGGCCTTGAACTCAGAAATCTGCCTGCCTCTGCCTCCCAAGTGCTAGGATTAAAGGCGTGCGCCACCACTGCCCGGCTAGATTTGGGTCTTATCTCTGAGATGTTATGTGTACAAATACCCCAAAGTCAGAAGACATCTGGCACTCTTGTCCCCAACGTTTCAGAGCGGGGACACTCAGTCTGTATTGTTAGCATTCCGCTTTCATAGTTAGGAAAGGTAGAAGAGGTATAATTTTAAGTCAGGACCTTTGCACACCACAGCAGCCACCACTGAGGGTCGAGGTCAGTACCCAGCAGAAGGCAGGTATGGAGATGACCCCTTTCCTTTGGTATGCCTTTTGCTGCTCCCTAACTTTAGAATGAGTACAAATGACTCCACCTCTTCCTTCCTTCCTTCCTTCCTTCCTTCCTTCCTCCCTTCCTTCCTTCCTCCCTCCCTCTTCATTTTAGTCTTTCTTCTGGCCTTGATGCCTTCCCCTACCATTAAAGTCTCAAGTGGCAAAGAGACCTTGAGAAAGAGCAGAAAGCAGAGATGACTTACCTCCATTTCTGCCATGTTGCTTCCCCTGTCAATGCTTCCAGCTTCTTGTTACCTAGGATCCTTCATGAAATCTGTTAATTACATCACTACCTCACGCCCCAAGATCCTTTGAATACACACCCCCACCGTGGAAGCTCCGTCTCACATATGGATCATATTTTATGAACAGTCGAATTCCTGAGCTGTAGGGGAACTGTAGAGAAGGTCGCAGAATGAGGTTCCAGACCCACAGATGGCTATACAGTTGGCATTTTTAAAAGTCAAATGTTCTGGCAGTATTTGCCCACTGAACTGTAGTAAAAACAGCAGCAGCCTTCCTGTGCGGGTCACACATGATCTCATCATAGCAGGGTGGTCCGGGGGGTGGTGAGGGGGCTGGGATCAGTCTTCTGATAAGATGGTCCATTTCACTAAAAATACCTTCGTTTTAAACTTCACAGTGATGAACAGCAACGAGACTATTTAATGGAGAGACGGGACCTCGCCATCGATTTTATCTTTTCTTTAGTGCTAATAGAAGTCTTGAAACAGGTGAGTGATTCATTTACTATCCCTTTCTGTTAACGCTTTGTAAAACTAAGTTTTAAAAGTCTGAGTTTATGGCTTTTGAATTACTGGGCAATGTGAATCCTGTTTATTGATTACAACAGGTCGTATGTCATTGTTGGAGTGGCTGTTAGAGATGGGCTGTTTAAGCGTCTCTTCCAAATTCAACGTCATCTTTTGTTTTTCAGATCCCCCTTCATCCTGTAATAGACAGCTTAATACATGATATTATTAACTTGGCTTTCAAGCACTTTAAATACAAAGAAGGGTAAGGTGACTTCTCTCCTTAGAGTACTGACAACGTTGAATGCTTACTTCTAAGTTCACTCATTGATCTTCTCCAGACACCAGGTCCCCAACTTGTCTAATTTTGTTTCACTCAGGTACCTGGGTCCCAACACTGGCAATATGCACATTGTGGCTGATCTGTACGCAGAGGTCATCGGAGTGCTGGCCCAAGCCAAGTGAGTGAGCACCGGAGCCCCTGAGCCTCTAACTTACATTTACGTAGGAACTGCTTTGAGTTTGGTATACAAACACATCCTGAAGCCAACTAGAGGCTCCTTCAAAGCAGGTCCAAACTGGCTCTTCTGTCTAGGCAGTTGGGCAAGATCCCACCACATCCCCGCATTTCAGGCCACTGTTTCTAAGAAGAAGGAAAAAAATGGGCGTGGCCAAATTACTTTCTCTGTGCTCAAATATTCTGAAGACATGTTTTAGTTCTTCATTTTTGTTTTGCTTTTTAATCCACCAGAACCAGATAGTTACAATCTAACCCCCCCTAAGTGGGAACATTCTACAGTGTCCCTTTTACTACAGACTTACTTTAATTCAACGGAGCTAAAACTGTCCCAGACATTGTCATGGAAACAAGTCATGGGGGGGGGGGTGGAATTCTCCTTGCTAAATTTATCTGGCCCCGTGATACTTAGCAGGCTTGAATAGCGCCATGTTACACTGTGAGCACTGATAAACTCATTCCAGGCCGAGTCACACCAGTCTTCATTCTGTCCAACCCAGAGGCAAGCCAGTCAAGAGCCTGAATGTCTAGATCAGGTGAAATGAGCCAAGGACATGGTGCAAATTCAGGCCAAGGAAACAGCAAATGATGCCTCAGTCCTTGTGAAGTGCAGTCCTCAGAGAGAAGGGGCGAGAGGTCTATCTTCAAGGGACGGAATTCTTCATGCGCATAAGTTAGTGCGTCCCTCAACCCTCCTTAGAGAAGCTTCTTTTTTTGTAGTAGATGGCAATAAATACAGGGACTCACAACTGATCGAGGTACAGATAAAGATACTGTGCTGTGCTCGCTCTAAGTGAGACAGCCATATCTTACTCCGTGTCTCTAAGGTCCAGGGAGCATCAAGGAAGAAAGAGCAGAAAGATGGTTAAGAACCAGCGGTAGTGGTTGTGTGCCGTGAGACAGTGTTTGCTAGACATGACAGGGCTGTTGCCCGTATGAACTCGAAGCAGCTATGGCTCTGTGTTTAAGACCTGCATAAGATCAAGCCAGCTTATGAATGGGGCAGGACTCATAGACTCTCCCACCTGACTGAGAGGCGATTGGCAGTTGATGGCTGCTGGAGAGAATCAGGTTCAGGGCTGGGGGTCTGGAGAGTCTACCCATGCTCTCTAGTACCTGCAGCAGTGTGTGAGCGCAGTGGGCTTTTTAAAAGTGCACATGACGCTGGAAAGGAAAGGGGGTTAGGAAAGGAGCTGGAGGGAAGCTAGGACTGGGTCTCATCAAAACACGTTAGATGCAGGTGTGAAATGCTCAAACAGTTAAAAAAAAGTTCAGCGGTTAAGAGCACTGACTGCTCTTCCAAAGGTCCTGAGTTCAAATCCTAGCAACCACATGGTGGCTCACAACCATCTGTAATGAGATCTGATGCCCTCTGCTGGTGTGTCTGAAGACAGCTGGAGTGCACTTACATATAAAAAATAAAATAAATCTTTAAAAAAAAAACATAAAGATTAAAAATCATCTTAAAAACTAGCCATATAACTTCATCTAAAGAGGAAAATGCTTAGTGTTTTCAGTGCAGGTGTCCTTGCTATGTGCACTTGGGTTTGGTCCCACACCCCTTGTTCCCATGGATACCAAAGTCTGGGATGCTCACCTCCCATGGAAACAGCATATGCAATCTTTACACAGAAGCTTTGCTTTTCCACCATGCAGCTAAGTCATTCTGGGTAACCTATAACCCCTAATACCATGTGAATGCTGAGTAAATAGTTTACACGCTGCATTGCTCAGGGAACAGTTAAAAAGAAAAAGACCCCCACTGTAGAGAAATGAAACTTTCTCACTTAGCACAGAAGTGCATAATTTATCAAAACAAACGTTTTATGTCATCATCATCATCATCATCATCATCATCCTTTTATTAGGGAGCACAAACAATTGGCAAGAGTCGATTCTCTCCACTGTCAAGTCCTGAGAATTAAACTCTGGTCCTCAGGCTTGGCAGCAAGCACCTTTACTTCCTAAGCCATCTCGCTGGCCCCTCCAAAACATTTCCCAAACACCGAAACTTCACCTAACCCAGGTAAAACCGTAAGATCACAGAAAGTAGAATCACCCCAACATGGCTTTTCCTTCTCTCTGATCCATCTTTCCAGCTCATACTAATGAGTTGTCTGCCTTTTCTTTTTCTTTTTTCTTTTTGGTTTTTCGAGACAGGGTTTCTCTGTGCAGCCCTGGCTGTCCTGGAACTCACTCTGTAGACCAGGCTGGCCTTGAACTTGTGCTTTCTAACACAGGAAAACATCAACGTTGGAGAGTGGAGAGGGGCTGTCTGGAGGGGAGAAGTATCAAAGTCACTGACAGACAGTCACAAGAGTAGAACCAGATGAAGGACACATTAAATGACAGGGGCTAGAGAGCTGGTCAGAGGTGCAGAGGACCTGAGTTCAGTTCCCAGCACGTGGTGGCTCACAACCACTTGTAACTCCAGTTCTAGGGGGATATGACGCCCTCTCCTGGCTGCCACAGGCACTGCAGGCCATTGTGCTTGAGTCTCAAGTATACTTTAAAAAATCTATTATGGTTCATGAGTCACTAGGGAAAGAAGGAATGATGTATTTTAGATTTATTTAATTCAGTAGTGAATATACTTGCATTAGACTGAATAAAACTGCAATTAGCTGGTCATTAATCCGTGTATACCTAGAAATGACTTTGAAAAGAAGAGATCAAGATGTGTATTTGCTGACTCATCAGATTCTGGAAAAATCTCAGTATATTTGTAATTATGCTAGCAAAATTTTCTCATGTTATAACACAGAAAGTTTGGCATGTTAAAATATCAAAAAAATTAAATGTTTATACTTCTCTTAGTTTTTATGAATAATGCATAATACTGCATGTTGTCGAATGACCATCCTTAGCTAGGCAGGCTCTGAACAAGTTGAGAAACAGTGTCGTGCCAAGTGGTGGGCTCAAGCCCACCGTCCCAAAACTCAGGTCACTGGAGCAGAAGGATTGCTGCCAGTGAGAGGCTAGCCTGGGCTACAGAGTGAGTTCCAGGATAGCCAGGGCTACACAGAGAAACCCCGTCTCAAAAACAAAAGAAAGAGAGAAAAAAGAAAAAGAAAAGAAATACCTCAAATTATAACACTTCGACTTCACTAGCAAATTCCTTAATTGCTGTCATTAAAGGCTGGGCTGTTGGTTGGTTGGTTAGTTAGTTTCTCACCAGTAATATATCGATGTTTTCAAAGTCAATTATAAATTTAAAAGATCCTCTATCCAGTCCACTCTTAAAGTGTTCAGGGACTCGGACAGCCCGTGAGATGTTCTCAGCCAGGCAATGTGCTGTCTTTATTGACAGACGGTGCAAGCTTACGTCATCATCACACATGAAGTATCTCTAGGTATACCAAGGACACCACTTCATTCTTTCATTGGACAGGTTCTACTTCCTGTGTTATCAAGAAGGGGAGAAAGGGCACATGTCTATCTGACACAGTGTGCTTAACTTGCGCCCTTAATAAGGCTGAACCAGCTCATTCTGATTTTAGATGGAATATCAGCTCCTTCCTCTTTGTGACTTGGTTATTAGGGCTCTGTTTGGTCTGGAGTTTTAGCTGAATCAGTGTTTAACCTTTGTAGTAGCGATGCCAGTTACTCCCTTGCCCTTAAGGTTCGTTTTAATATTGACATATTCAAATATAGTACTAATTTCTCCCGAAGTTAGATTTTCTAAGTACTTGAGTAAAATCTGACAATTGCTTTAAAGATTCCTAGATTCGAAAACTGGGGTTTTCTTCTCTTTTCCTCCGTAGCTATGAACTGTATGTCTTAAAACGAAGGCTTATCTTTATTCGGGCTTTTTTTCTTTCTTTTTTCCTAATGAATACGGATGCTTTGCCCTCATGTATGTGTGTGTTCCACATGCATGCAGTGCATGCAGAGACCAGAAGAGGGCGCCAGATTCCCTGAAACTGGAGTTACAGGTGGTTTGGGGTGCTGGGAATTGAACCCAGGTCCTCTGGAAGAACAGCCAGTGCTCTTAACCACTGAGTAATTTCTGCAGGCCCCTTTATGTGAGTTTCATAGAATACCACAAATTGAGTCATTGTTTAATTACTGTATATGCTAAATACAGCACCAAATGAAGTATTAAAGAAGATATACAATCTTATTTCTCTAAAATTCAATAACAAAAAAAGAGATCATTATAAAGGAAATTAGGTTTTAACCGGACATAGATCTGCAAGTTAGTTGTATCCTAAAATAGCATGTTTGTGTCATGTGGAACTTTCACAGTAAAAAATAGTTGCGTCTATTTTTAAATGAAAAAGTAAAATTTTAGCTACTGTCTCATGGTATTGACGTACTGAGTTATGTAAGAAGCCTGCTCTTTTCTGACTGTCCTTGTTAGCTGTGGATTAGGATTAAAAAGACAACTGTTTAACAGCAGGCCTTTTCTATAGAAATGCCTGTATCCAACAAGAGAAGTGAATTGATTTTAATAACACGTTCTCACCGTGTTCACTTTGAGACACTTCTCAATGATGTCCTCCGAGTGGGTGCACAAGGGTGTGCACAGATTCTGCTTAGCCACCTCCATGTCAACAGACTTCCCTCTCCTAGGCAGTTGATGCGCTCAGCATAGTTACTGAGTACCTACTGTGCGCCTGATCTTGTGGAGACTGCATCTAGCCAGAGGTGTCAGACAATAAACATTAAAGGAGTGAACTGTAACACATTCAAGTTAAGAGCCTTTCTCCCCGCCTCCCCAACCCATCTCTCTTCCTCTTTCCTAATTTCTTCCTTCCGCCCTTCCTTCCGTCCTTCCTTCTTTTCTTTCTCCTTTTGTTTCTTTTGGTAGTGGAAATTGAACCCAGGACCTTGCACATGTCAGGCCAGCGACCGCCATTGAACCTAGGTCCTCAAGCACGCTGGGAAATAAACACTCCACTGCAGATCTATACCCAGCCCTCATCTCCTTGTAACGGTTCATTACGGGCGATTTCTTTTGAAACAGGATCTCTCAAGGTTTCCCACACGATGTTTGTTTGAGAAGATGAGGAGAGTGTCTTGGTATGTCAGGTCAGCTCACTTCCAAGCTGTAGGTGTTAGCTGGCTAGGCGGTTGTCCGCGTGATTCTTGGTATGCTGTAACAAAGACAACAGACCTGAGAGCTTTACTGACGGACATTTCTTCAGAGTTCCAGGCATCAGGTTCAAGTTAGCAGAGCTGATTCCCCTGTGGAGAAATAGCCTTCACTGCGGCTTTACCTATCTGTGCTGTGTTCCAATTATCTTGTCTTTAAAGCATCCCAGGCACTCACATTGAGTGAGGGCCCATGCCAGGCAGCCCGTCTACCCTTACCTCGTCAAAGGCCCCATCTCCTAGAATAGTCACGCTCACTCTGTGGATGACTTGGGGGTACAGAAGAAAGGCGTAATAAACCACCCGTAACACTAAATCTAGGCAGGGGTACAAGAGACATTTTTAGTGAGTTTTCAGACTGTGCCCACCTAGGGAACATACTCAACCAATCCTGGAGTCAGCCTTAGTGTGTCGCACGGGAAGTCTGAGGTCAGCCATGGCCTTCAGCTCCATCATCCATCAGCTGTCCAGCTTTATTAGGTTTTGAAGTCTTGAGGTTTGAGAAGGATACAACCATGCCCCTTCATGGGACTGCCCTGAGGATTGAAGAGCTACTCCATGTGGTTGAAGTGCTGTAGACCCTCCCAGATATCTGTTTGCCTCTATGGTCATCTTTGACATCTTTTTTTTTTTTTTTTCAAGACAGGGTTTCTCTGTGTAGCCCTGGCTGTCCTGGAACTCACTCTGTAGACCAGGCTGGCCTCGAACTCAGAAATCCGCCTGCCTCTGCCTCCCAAGTGCTGGGATGAAAGGCGTGCGCCACCACTGCCTGGCTCATCTTTGACATCTTAACATATATGTATGTGTAGTAAATATAATACATATGTACTACACACATACATATGACATAGAAAAGAATGGTGTCATTGGAATTTAGGATTTATGTTTTTAAAATGTTCAGGGGTACGATTCTGTTTCCACTCAAATGGGGATTACCTGACACCAAATCAAGCTTTCTAAATTTAATAAAAATTTACATTTTAATCTTTACTAGTATCCTCATCTGAGAGACAAAACCACAACTTTACAATCCCTGTGGTATTTTTACTTACAAAATATTATACAGCCAGTATTTCCTCCCTCCCTCATTCCCCGATGAAATGTCAGAGACAGCAAGATGTATCAGTTTGAAATGTTGCCCCGGAAGTGGATGTTTTGTAGAAATCCGTAAAATGCCACTGCAGGTCAGGAGTGAGCCCTTAGACGAGTCACCAGCCTCACTCAAATGCATTTAAATCTTCAAGTGGCCGCTAACACCTACCTCTCTGCTCAGCTGCCCTTCTGACAAGAATGCAGCAGATACTAGAAACCCTATAAATGTGAGGTTTAGCAAGCTGCGACAGGGGACGCCATGCACCCCCACCCCCACCCCCACCCCCACCCCAACCCCTTCCTATGTCAGCTAGCAGAGTGTCCCTGTGCCCACTTCTACTTCCTGTCACGCTCCTGTGATGTCTACCTCAAAACAGCTTCTCTGAACCAGTTCCAGTTGGTTTGTATTCAGGATCACAGTTGCCCTTCCTAAGTTAGATTTGCTGTACCCCCTAGCCTCTTACGTTGTGGAAATTATTAATCCCGACCTGGGTTTCTACCCCGCCTTTGATCATTTAGTCCCCAGATAAAAAACACACACAACCTTTGTATCTACAATAAGTCTTAAACAGCCCAAGAGCTGGTGGATATCTACCTTCCATTCCGTTAGGATCTACTTTCCCGTAGATAACCCCGAGTTAGTACTTACCATGTTTCATCTGAGCTGCTCTTAACTCCAACTGGCCAGCCCACAGGGCCATGGTTTTTTACCCCTAACCCATGACAGTTTCTCCTCCTCCTGCACATTCCTCTTCCCGGTGTTCCCTCTCTGACCTGCAATTCCATGAAACCTAAACCCCACCCATGTCTCTTCTGCCCAGCTATCAGCTGTTGGCATCTTTCCTTACCAACCAGAGATAACTTGGAGTCAGGGTCACTTAGTGTCTTACTGTGGAGACTCTCTTGTGTCTAAATAGGTTTTTTTTTGGGGGGGGGGGGCAATATTAGCCTGAGAATACACGCAGCATCAGGCCAGCTCACTAACACTCCTAGCCTGGAGATTGAATCTTTTATTCTTATTTACTAAAACTTTATTATAAAGATCTCCCGAGGCTAAGCCCGGAAGTGGTGGCGCACTTTGTTGTTTTTGCTGTTGTTGTTGCTGCTGCTGCTGTGCTACCGGGGAGCCGGGACTTTGCCACGCTGGGCCAGTGCTGTTTGACTGAGATGTATCCCCAGTAGTTGGTTCTTTGAAACAGTTTCATCATGTAGCCCAGGCTAGACTCAAGCTAATGGTTCTCTTTTCTGCCTCTAGAGTACAAGAGTCAGAGGCATGTACCAACCTTCACCTTTTTCTCTCAGATATAATTTCAGATTTTCCCATTACTAGACTTTTCCTTCAACTTAAAATATATTTTTTTTCCATAATCATTAACCTAAAATTATACAAGAACAACAGAAAACCTCGGCAATGGAAATTGGAGGTATTTTAGGCATTATTTGAGATGCAGATCCAAAAATTATTTGTGGTCACTGTCAGAAATAGCCGATCCCACAAGCTGCACACAGATGCTCGCGGTTGGACACTCAGGACCCTAGGGACCTGCAAGCATTTTGGTGTCAGCTAGGCCTGAGAAAACAGACGGGTGTTTGTCTGTTTGGTACTCCCAGGTTAGGAGCTACACCATCACGAGAGGGTCTAAACCCTCAGCTCAGTCTGAAAGAGATTTTGAACATCCCATTGAACAAAGGGAGGAAAGGGGCCATCTGCACTCTGTCAAAAGCCAGAGGTCGAATCCTCCTGATCTGACGGCCTTTGCACTGCTCTGAGGGGCTCCATCGCTGGGCCCAGTCACCCTTGGACACTGGCCCCTCACAGTAGTGACTTTCTTACCTGCTATTTAGTCAGCCTTTTATGTTTTCTCAGGTTCCCTGCTGTCAAGAAGAAATTCATGGCAGAGCTGAAGGAGCTAAGGCACAAAGAGCAGAGCCCCTATGTGGTGCAAAGCGTCATCAGCTTGATAATGGGAATGAAATTCTTCCGAATTAAGATGTACCCAGTGGAGGACTTCGAGGCGTCCCTCCAGTTCATGCAGGTGAAGTCCCCGCATGGGAGTCACAGGCATCTCCCTCATGACGTTCCTTCCAAACAAACACTGTGACTAGAATGTGAAAAACCCAGACAGGCAGCGCCCAACACGGGAAGGGTCAACAGGAAGGGTCAAAGCTGCGGCACGACACGCACTAAATAGAAAGCTTACTTCACCTAGAAGATGTTCACAGCACCCAGGGTTGGATCTGGAGCCTCATCCACGCTAAGAACGCTCTCTACCGCTGAACTGCAACCCCAACACTCTTTATTGTGTAGCTGTATCTCTCTTGGTTGACCAGGTTGGTCTCAAACTCGCAGCCCTCCGGCGTCAGACACCCAGCTCACGTTTTTTTGTATTTGAGTCTTGTGCTCGCCAGCACTACGAAGTCTGAGCTTCCTGTGATGCTGGGCCATATCAGTAATGGCAATTTCCCGGCCAGCCACACAGCCAGCAAGGAGACTGGGGACTCTTCTATGAACTGTCATTGTGGAAAGTTCACTTAGACTGGATGTATTGAGGCAAAACACCATTATTAAGTCAAAGAATGTCTGCACTTAACTATATACATATATGTATATATATACACAAAGACACACACACACAGCTTCTAGGTGAGTCACGAAATGCATTAATACCAAATAATTAAATTGCCAAAACATAATTAATACTTTTCAGATCTCTTGGGGTTTGGCTGCACCATTGGCTTTTCCCTTTCCTTCACCCATTGATATCACTCGGTGATTAAATCTTAGCCGATGGGGACCATTGAGGCAGCAGCTCTGGGTGGGCCGTAGTGGCATTCCCAAGCATAAGGACTTTGATGAAGGGAGAAATCTGTCTTCTCTGTACTATGAAAGGGAGTCTTAACATCACCGACTTCTGAGACCTTAGCAGAACGCAGGCCTCCATCCACTAAGTTGAAGGAAAATTGCTGCCTGAAGGGATTCCTCTAACACTGCTGTGACTGAGGTTGGTGCTGATCTTCCTCGAGAGTTGGGAAGTATGAATTAGGGACACAGGCTGTATGGCTTCATGATTCCAATGGCCCCCACGGTCAGAAAGAGACTACAGCTGTGAGTGAAGACGGTTGGACTTCTGCACTGCCAGTGTGGGTCGACAGTAGCATGTTGAAATGCAGTACAGCCAGCCTTCTCGGTAGAAATAAGTTCAGGGTTGCAAGAGACCACCACTCCGGTAGCCGTGTCCAGACGAGGCAGAACTTGATCAACTGGCAGGAAGTGCACCTGAGTTTTATTCTAACACAGGTGGTGGCTCTGTCTTATCCCCATTGGCTGGAGTCCAATATCCCCGTCTTTCATGATTATCAAGTTTTAAAAGACTCAGCATAGGAAATGAAGAGGGGAGAGGGCAGCCCCTCCAATCCTTTACATTCTGAGAGGATAGTCGGGCCTGTGGGTAAACAAAGATTTTATGGGGGAAGGAGGAGGTTACAGCATTCGCATACAAGCTGCAGATAAAAAGATTTGTTGTAAACATGAGTTTCATAGTGTTTAATAGAAAAGACAATATGTTTATTACACTCCAGTGGCTAAACCTAGAATTACCAGTTGATCTAGCAGGTCTATCCTTCTTCTCACACCAAAGAAAGTGAAACTACAGCCCACACAAAGGCTTGGACATGTCCATAGCAGTATTTTTTTTTTAAGATTTATTTATTTGTTTTATGTATGTGAGTACACGGTCGCTACGTTCAGACACACCAGAAGAGGGCGCCAGACCCCATTACAGATGGTTGTGAGCCACCATGTGGTTGCTGGGAATTGAACTCAGGACCTCTGGAAGAGCAGCCCGTGCTCTTAACTGCTGAGCCATCTCTCCAGCCCTCCTAGCAGTATTTTTAATAGTAGCTGAAAGCTGGAAGCAGTTTAAATATCTCTGAACTCGTAAATGGATTAAAACAAAACAAAACAAAACAACCCACGGTGTTTCCATGCAACATGGTAGCAGTTTCACTTAATGAGTCCCAGCTATCGGCTACAGCACAGATGTAAGCCTTAGAGCATCATGCCAGACAAAAGAAACCAGCATTAATCCCAAAGATGGGAGGAGAAGACCACTGACCCAAATCATTGTGGCCAAATTATATAAAACAAGTGATTACTTAGAGCAAGCTTTTTGTATATCCAGGCTGCCTTTCCCTGAGGTGGGAACATGAGGAAGACAAGATTTTTATAGTTTAGGAGTGGGGGGGGGGGGGGGTCTTCCAAATGGAGGATTTGATGGGCTAGGGTTACAGGAGCAGAACAAGTTAAGATGTAATGACCTCCTGAAACAAAGACAGGATTGCAAGGTGGTCGTAACAAGGTAGTCAACAACTTTTAAAATGAAGGTAGGGTTGCAAATGGTTAGAATAACTTTTTGAAACAAACACATAGTTGCTGTTTTCCGGAAGAGGCAGTCCAGAACTGTCAGTAGTTAAGGTTACAGATAGGCATAGCCCAATCCTTGAGAAACAGATTTAATCGTAAGTAGGACGAACCCAATTTGTCTTTATGTACGATGGTGTTCACGCCCAAGAAGGAGGAGGGCTGGTTCATCACTAGACACAAAAGGCTACAAGTTGTATGAGTCCATTTCACGCAGTGTTTATAGTAAGCGAGTTTACAACAGAAGGTGTCGTAAAGTAATTAGGTTGCCTAGGATGATGACCAGAGTGGATGCTGAGATTGAGAGAGACCGCCAAACTGTACAGGGGGCAGGGGAAGAGACTGGTCATTAAAAAAGCTAACGCTTTAAACGAGTGAGTTGCATTCGTATGTAAAACATATCTCTGTTGCTAATCCATAGGGCGGTAGAAGGAGGGATGGCTCTTTGCATCAACCTTCCTGGGTTTGAATTCAGGGCCAGCTCCCTTAGCACCTCCCTGACCCCAGCTTCAGTTGCCTTGTCTGCAAGTCCCTAACCTTAAGAAGCAGCTCTCAGGTGGCAGTCAACTATTATCTTACTCCACTCTGAGTTAACAATGCACATACTGCAGGCTGGAGGTGCACACCCTTAGCGCTTGGGAGGCAGAGGCAGATGAACCTCTGAGTTAGAGGCCAGCCTGGTCTCCAGAGCAAGTTCCAGGACAGTAGGACTAAACAGAGAAACCTTGTCTTGGGAGAGAAAAAGATCAAAAAGAAAACAACACACATATCTATGTATGGGAATGCCCACTTGGGAGATTTACATACCTGTGCAGAATGATGCAGAAAAGGAGACCAGGATCCTGGGAACCAGAGGCTCCATTCTATAGTCAGTCTGTCTCAGGGACTTCATAGGCTCAGGCCATTCAGCCTAGGATGAGATTTGATACAGTGATACACTGAAGATCTTAGGAATTTTTTTTTTTTTTTTTGCTAGTATTGCTCATAATGATTGACATATCAAGGTTAAGAGTTCGTATAGACATAAATATCATAACTGAAGACAGCACCTTGAAGCCATAGGAAATCACTAGCGTAAGGGAGAGGCTGGCTGGCTGGCTCTGGCAGGCCAACCTTCCTCCAGAATTAGTCGCCAGGCAACCAAAAATACACTCTCTGGTAGCCAGTAGCTTTGTAGGCAGAGAAAGTGGGGAAATGTTCCAGAAGCTTCCTTGCATGAAGTCATCCAGACTTGCTTAAGGAATGATGGAAATCATAAACACACCTAGAATGTCAGAGCCTACACTTTTGTAAGAAGAAGGCTGTCCTGCAGTTAGGCCTGACAGGAGTTTACTGTTCTCTCTAGGGATTTCTGTTTGTGGCCCCATCAGTGGCCCAGGACTCCACAGAGGGTGAAGGAAGCCATAGAAATGTGTTGGGAATGAATGAATGAATGAATGAACAAAGGAACAAACAATACATGACTTGTGCCTGGGTATGGCTGTTAGTCCTCTCAGGGTAAAGAGAAAACAAGTCTTCGAGGGGCTTCTGATCCTCTCAAGCATTTAGATCTCACATGAATCCTTGAAGACAGTGGCTTTTAATAGATCTCAGAATGTGCTGCATACCGGATAATTGGGTTTATTTAAGTGCATTGCTCATGCTGTATTTCAATCTCTGTTTCCTCCCTGTACACTTGCTCTGCTTTCTAGGAATGTGCGCATTATTTTCTGGAGGTTAAAGACAAAGACATCAAGCACGCCTTGGCAGGGCTCTTTGTGGAAATCCTTGTCCCTGTGGCTGCTGTGAGTTGCATTTTCGTTTCTAACAACTTCTTCAACCTGGATGGCACACCCGGCAGTTTCCTGAGTGGAACATTTTCATACGAGTCTCTCTCCACTGTAGGCTGTCAAAAATGAAGTCAACGTCCCCTGCCTCAGGAACTTTGTGGAGAGCCTGTACGATACGACCTTGGAACTCTCCTCTCGGAAAAAGCATTCCTTGGTTGGTAACTATGGGAGGAGCCCAAGTATCCCAAGTGGAAAGTAGGAAGTGTCCACATCTGGGAGAACTGCCTCTACTTCAGCGCTTGTGTTTAGCACGGGCCCATGAATAACTGTGATAAACGGGGATTATCCCACATCCCCTCGGAGGAATTTTCTAGTCCCGTGGACTCAGCTGTTAATTTAGAGATTGGCTAAACTGAGTTTCTGTTTGAATTTCTGAGAAGTTTTTCAAATCTAAAAGCTAAGGTTTATAATAACAGCTTTTCGTCTCCGTCCCGGGAATGAGCCTGTGCTGGCTAATTCCTATCTCGACACTCAGAATCCAAACTGAACCCAGAAGGAGCGAGAGATGACCCCCCCAGGCAAGAGTCTCTGAAGGTTGGCGTTTAATTCTTGAGAAGGCAGTGTAAAGTCTTTCAAATTGCTGCATGGTGAATTAAACTCTGGTTTATAAATTGGCAGCGGTGTGCCAGCTCTTGTCATGATAGTGTAAGGGAAGTTCATGGCTCAGTAGCCGGCCACAGGCCTGGCCTATGCTAGTCTCCAGGGCCTGGGCATTCCTGTCAGGGTCTGAGCCAGCACCCAGTTCTTCAGCTGATAATAATAGTGCCAACTTTGCTCATTTGCCTATAGCCTATGGTCATTAGGACTATTTGCTTGCAGTTATTGGCTGGCATTGGCTGGCCTCAGTGGGCACAGTACCTTAGAGTCCTCTAAGATTAAGTTCATGTCAAGAACAATGTTGAGTTGAAGCATGGACCATAGAAGCTCATCCATCGACCGTTGTTTCTTGCTAGTCCAAGTGAATGGATGTGTTTCCCTTTAAATCTCCCCTAGCCCTCGAGGTGTGTGTTACCTGGTTAAGGAAAATGGTGGTGAGCGTGTGTGTGTGTTCTTTGGATGGCTGTGTGTTGCTAGCTTTGCCGTCTTTCCAGTTGCTGTGGGAAAGGGGCCCAGTTAGACAGGAAAAGCAAGTAGCACCTCTGTTTATTCCGTCATGAACGAATTCCTACTGCGGTTACATTTGTCTTGGTAGTGTTTATACCAGGACCATAAGGGCTCTTTCAGGAATCCACTTTAATTACAGGAAGATTGCAGCAGAAAGTAAATATTACTTTCTCCTGCATATACGTGTGTGTGTGTGTGTGTGTGTGTGTGTGTGTGTGTGTATACCTGCTGCTAAGACAAAGACAGACTACTAGATATTTATGAGTAAGAAAGCCAATAACATTTTCAAACTGAGTATGCCTTCATGACTGTCCTGGCTTCTCTGTTCCTGTGGTAAAACACTGACCAAAAGCAGAAGAGGAGAAAGAAGCATTTATTTGGCTTACAGGTTATTATCCATTATGGAGGTAAGACAAGACAGGAACTGGAGGCAGGAACTTAGGCAGAGACCATGGAGGAATGCTGCTTACTAGCTTGCTCCCCAGAGCTTGCTTGCTCGGCTACTTTTTAAATATAGCCCAGGACCCCCTCTGTCTAGGGATAGCACCGCCCACAGTGGACTATGTCCTCCTATATTAATTAATGATCAAGACAATCTCCCATAAACATACCCACAGGCCAGTCTGATAAAGGCAGTTCCCCAGTTAGGTTCCTCTTCCCAGGTGACTCTAGTTTGTGTCAAATTGACAGAAAGAACCGGCATGATAGCTGTTTTATTTCTGTGGTGGTTGAGAGCACAATCTAAAATTCTAAGTTTGCTTTAAGAGGTCATAAGTGAAAACCTGAGGTAGTGAATCAGCTTTCTGTATCCTTGGACCTGAAACAAACATCTTTCTGCATGTATATTACTAGCCCGAGTTCTAGATGATTCTATGCCGGCATCATCAGGAAGCACCCGTGAGTTCTCATGTTTGTACAGAGTGCTTTGCACTGATTCAGAGCCACAGGGTCACAGAGGTCGTACTGAAGCTTTGGGTGCAGGGAATGTGTGTTTCCTGCTCTGTTGAACTGCCAGTCACTCTGCTGTCTCCACTCCTTATATCTCCTCAGGCCTTATATCCCCTGGTGACCTGTCTCCTCTGCGTCAGTCAGAAGCAACTGTTCCTCAACAGGTGGCATGTTTTCCTCAACAACTGTTTGTCCAACCTAAAGGTTAGTATTTGTCAACTCGACCACAGCAGACATCTTTTATGAAAAGAAAAAATTTCAGTGAGCTGTGGTTGATAGTTGTGTGTTTGAAGCAACAACTCACCGTATAGTTGCCCAGGCCGAGCTCAAATTCACAGTCCCCCTCCCCCAGCCTCTCAGGGTGCTGGGGTTGCAGGTGTGAGCCACCACACCTTGTTACAATGGAATTCTTAAGGGGACATATTCATCTGCCTAAAAATAAAAGAAACCTCTGCCGATTTGGCGCAAATACATCTGCTCTAGTAAGAATCACTCTGAAGACAGAATTAAAACCACTGTGCATCTGTATCTCGGTATATAATTGTCATCTCGTGTATCTAAGTGATAGAAAAATGAAATGATCGATACACTTAGCTGATCTGGACATGTGAAATTATCTCAGATACCGTGTGACACCTCTGTCCCTTTTGGTCGAAGTAGGTATTTTGGAAACTAAAGCTCTGTTCTATGGAAGGACTGCTCTGGCAGAGGGCGCTGTCTCCTGCCATTCTTGCCTGTCATCTGTGTACTAAACACTGCTCGTCAGGAGGCGAGCACAGGTGTTGGGAGATAGGATGAGTAAGCCACAGCCCCTGGGACCAAGGAGCTTTAATAAATACAGTTATAATAACTGGCTTTGAAATTGACTTTGAACCAAATAGAAACATTCTTTCAATTTTAGTGATCTGCTGACACAAAGCAGCGAGGCGAGAGCCCTCCGTAACAGGAGAGCAGATCGTCCTGGTGTGGTCATGCATGCCCTCTGGAGAAGCTGAGGCAGGGGGATCACAAAGTTGAGGCTAAACTAAACTGTATATAACAAGACTTTTTTTTTTTTTTTTTTTCAAAAAAGAAAACCAGGGGCTGGAAAGATGGCTCAGTAGTTCAGAGTGGTAGCTGCTCTTTCTAGGATCCAGGTTCAGTTCCCAGAATCCTCATGGTGACTCACAACTGTCTGTCACAGCTGTGACAACTCCAGGTACAGGAGATCTGATGCTCTCTTCTGGCCTCTGTGGATGTCGGACACATAGCTAGTGCATAGATACACGTGCAGGCAAGATACTTAGACTCATAAACTAAAATAAAAGAATCTTTACAAAGCATTTAAAAAACAAAACAAAAAAGTGCAAATTTCTTCACAATCTCACCTGTGTCCAAAGCTGTGGCTCAGCTTCCAACTTTGGCTCAATATTTGCTACTTTCACTTAAAAAATAATAACTAAATATTCTTGCATATGCTTATACATGTTGCTTCATTTTGTGTGAGAGTGTGGGTTTTTTCCTCCAAAACAGAGTAGTTAAGATTAATTATGTTATTTTGTTATTTACTGTAATTATATAATAGTCTACATGGGCCTGATCTCAGCGCTATGTCCTGGCTCTAAGAAGCTGATTATGAAATCCGAGATTGCAAGCGTTCATTTCCTTCATGTGGGCAGCGAAATCTAATAGTGGCAGGTAGAGAATGAGGCTTTCAGGGATGGGCAAACTGAAATGCCTGGTGGGGGAGGTCATCGGTGGTTACACAGTGTCCATCTGCTCCGCTGCACCAGCTAAAAGCCTCACAGCACCACTTTCCCTTTTTGAAATATTTTTGCAGTTAAATGCTAATATTTACAATGTATCTTTTAAGATATATAAAGTGGCCATTTTGTTCAAAACTGACACAGAATAGTAGTTAGTTTTCGTCATCACGACATAAATGAGACTTGCATAGGAAGAGGGAACCTCAGCTAAGGAATTGACTTCATCAGGTTGGCCTACAGACAAGTCTTTGGGATCTTCTTGATTAATGACTGATTGGGGAGGGCCAGCCCACAGTGGGCAGTGCCACCTCTGGGCAAATGGTCCTAGGTTCTATAAGAAAGTAAGCTGAGGGCTGAGAAATGGCCTAGCCATTAAAGGTTAGACTCATAACCTAAAATGTAAGAAAGCACATGGAGCAAGCTGGGAGGAGTGAACCAGTGAGCAGCATCCCTCCACGGACTCTGCCTCACTCCCTACCTCCCGTCCCTCCCTTGGCCGGATGATGGACTGTAAGTTATAGGCCCAAACCTTTTCTTTGCCCAAGTTGCCGTTGGTCCATGTTCTATCACAGCAGCAGGAAGCAAGTGGGGTAGAATTTATGTTTAATGATTTAAAAGGCTTATAACATAGCTCTCTGGATATACTGAATGCATCTGGAGTTAAACATTAAAATATTTTGTGCGGTGATTTATTGCTGTGACCAAAAGAGCCATTTTGGGGTTGACCCAAGTTGTTTTTGAATCAGAGCAGGGCAGCTTACTCTGAAAATTAATAATTTCAAAATTAGAATATTCTTTAGTCAAAGCTTGGCAGAAAAACCAAGTAAAGGGTTATAAACTGCCCCAGGGAAGGACACAAGTGTAGGCTCAGACAATGTTTCCCTACATGGGCATTTCACATGTTAGAAGGTTCTAAAACTAGAAGCTGTAAGATCAGGACGAGCCTGTGGGATCAATGCTATGGAGACTAGAACACATTCCAAACTCCAGTTCCAATCTCCAGGGTTTGCACCATACCCTCTGTTGCTGTGTCTTAGAGTGGGATGCACAGGAAAGAGCCCTGTGTCAAATGTGGGGGCAGACTCCATCTGTGAAGAGCTCGGGGTTGTATTTTGTAGAAGTCTTGTACCCCAGGAAACATGGAAGAGCTTCTTGTTAGCCAAGATAAGGGCGAGGAGCGGGCTGAGTGAGATGGTTCAGCTAGTGGTCCCTTGCCACCCGTAACTGCAACTCATGGAATCTGACTCCCTCTTCTGGCCTGCATGGGCACCTGCACCCATGTGCACACACATACACACTTACAGTGTGGATCTTTAAAATAAATAACTGCAATGAAATCCAGGTATGATAATGGGCACCCGTGATCCCAGCATCAGAGAGACTGAGGCAGGAGAATTGCCATCTTCCCAACCTCCTTGCCTCCCCCCTCCCAGCTCAACTCCTTTCATATATAAATTTAGTAAGTAACAGGGTCTTGTTCTATATCCCAGCCTGGGCTGTATATAGTCTTCAAGCCAGCCTGGGATACATATCAAGACCCTGATTCTAAATTCATAAATAAAGGCTAGATTATTTATATGGGTGGTAAACTGCTGGAAGCCAATGCCCCAATGGAAAAAGATATTCATATATTGCTTGATGAATTTCAAGCAGAATAAAGTCATATAGTTATGTTTAAATCTGAGCCCAGTATGAATTAGATGGGACTGTTCCTAATGTCATTACGACATAGAACACATTCTAACCCCTGTCTTACACATTCAATAGAGACGAGATGCCTGAAAAAAACTTGGCTTCAAGTGTAAATTTTACCTTAAATAGCTTCAGAGGTTTATATTTCCTGTTGCACCATTCCATTTGAGAAGGGACCAAACCCTCCCGTGGGTACCCCTTTTGGTCTTCTCTCCCACTTCCCCTTCTATCCCCCAGATGCTTCAGGGTGAGGGGCCCAGCATTTGCATCCTCCAACGTTCTCCTGGAAGCTTCCACTGGTACGTTCTGCAGAGCTAAACTGACAAGGGTCACCGAGACTTGTGTGAAGTAGAGGGCTGTGCACACAGTCACATATTCTCAAAGTGGCCTCACCCACTTAACATCAGTGCCTTAGTCTGTCCACAGCATGAGACTGAGGAGCAAGCTGCCTTTAGGAGCACAGGCATGAAGTCTTTGGTGTTTATACTTAGTTAACTTAGTCACCCATACTTATCAATTATCAATATGCCCCTGTGAAGCAATGGTGACTTACAGTTCCTTGTCATTGGGATATCATGTCTCAGGAACTCTTGGTCAGTGATTTTTAAAGATTTATTTATTTTATGTATATTAGTACACCATTGCTCTCTTCAGACACGCCCGAAGAGGACGTTAGATCCCATTACAGCTGGTTGAGTCACCGTGTGGTTGCTGGGAATTGAACCCAGGACCTCTGGAAGAGCAGTCTTAACCGCTGAGCCATCTCTCCAGCCTGGTCAGTGATTTTTAGCTGTACACAATTGATGCCTATACAGTGTCTATCACACAACACTTAACTGAAATGAGGAGACAGGCTTTGACAAGTTCCTGGTACTTCTAGAAGGCCATGTTCCTTGCACTGATTACTGTGTGCTGATTTCTTATCCCCCAAACCGTGTAGTTGGGACCATTTCAAATTCTCTTTTCTTGAACGATAACAATAAAATTATATACCAGTGAGGCCCAGAATTTTTTTTAAGGGAAAGAAAAAAACCTTAGAGGTCAAGAAATTCACTTACTGAGCTGGCTCGGTGGATAAGAGCACCCACAGGGCCCATGGAAGGATGGGTTGTATACTAGGAGGGGTAGAGCCTGGGGCTTGCTGGCCAGGCAGATCTTAGTAGAGTTTGCCAGGGCAATTTAGGGAATTGCAGAAGGATTTTATGATATGAACAATACCTTACCTTGAGGTAGGGGCAGAGGTGGTCCTGGAGAGGCAGGTCCATATTGCCTCCCAAGTTCATACGCCTCTGGAGGGCATTAACTACAAACACAACTTTTTCATTTCTTGTATTTTAAGGGTATCATTGGACTGGATGCAGCAAAGTCAGTTACCACTACCTACTCTGTTGGCAGAGCAACAACAACAACAACAAAAAATTAAACCAACCACATTGCTGTTCACTCTTTAGGGACAATCGGAATATTTGTTTAGAACAATAGAAACTACCGTTGCTAAAGAATGAACAGATAGGGGCTAGAGAGATGGCTCAGTGGTTAAGAGCACTCACTGCTCTTCTGAAGATCCTGAGTTCAATTCCCACCACCCACATGGCAGGTGACAGCTATCTGATGCTGTATTCTGAATCCCCAAACTGCCACTAGGGATACATGTTCATGCAGACAAAGTACCCGTATTCATAAAATGCATATATAAATAAGTCTTAAAAATTTTTTTTAAAAAGAGTGAACAACATAGGGTTTGTTTGTTTTTTTCCTTTTTCCTTTTTCGAACAAGGTCTGCTGTAGCCCATGCTAACTTCTAACTTGCACTAGAGCCAAACAGACTTCTTACCTTCTGTCTCTCCATCCTTGTGCTCAGACTACAAGCATGCCACACCACAGCCAGCTTTATGCAGTGTCAAAGACTACACAAAGGCTTTAGGCATGCTACTTAAGCATTCCGCACACTGATTACATTGGTAGTCCAAGTAGGGTCTTTTGCGTGAAAGAACATCAGTGAAAATCAGCTATACCAAAAACGCTGGAAGAAAGGACTGCAAAAAGAAATTGAGGGACTAGAGAGATGGCTCAGCAGCTAAGAGCACTGGCTGCTCGCACTGAGGACCCAGGCTCAGTTCCCAGCACCCACGTGGCAGCTCATAGCCATCTCTAAAGACAGTTTGGGGATTTGGTGCCCTCTTCGGGTATCTGCAGGTATTGCACCCAGCATCCATGTGGCGGCTCACACCCATCTCTAATGGCAGTTTGGGGATTCGGTGCACTCTTCTGGTATCTGCAGGTTTGCACCCATGTGGTACACACATATGCAGGCTAACATTTATACACATACAATTTTTGTTTTTTAAGTAACGTTGTGCATGATAGGCAGGCATTTAATCAGCAAGCTACACCAGAAGCCCCTGTTGCGCAATTTCCTTTTTTCTTTACATTTTCTTACAGGTATATATTGTATTTTGAGTTATATTTCCTGTGCACATCTCATTCCTCCTACCTGCCTTTTCCCTTCCCCGTATCTCCTACCAATTCCCTCTGTCTCCCAGATAATTTCACTTCTACTTTTATTTAATATTCACTAACTGTCTGTGACTATATACAATTTAGGATTACAAATGAGCAGCAACATGTAACATTTGTCTTTCTGGGACTGGCTTAATCCACTCAATTTTGTTATCTCTGATTGCACCTATTTGCCTACAGTTAACTTTCCTCTTCTTTGTGGCTGAGAAGAAATCTTATTGTTTATATATCACATTTTCTGTTACGGGAAATATTAAAAAATGAGACCTGCAGGCTTCCTGTGCTACTGCCAGCAACTCTCTGGTTCAGGGGCCTGGCCAGCCATGCACTGGCGGGCAATGGCCGACCTGTTTTACCTCATGGAGACTCTGACTCAGAGCTCCCTGATTTCTCCACCCAGCTCCCTAGGTTCCCACTGGAGGGTCGCTACCACGCCAGCCCCATGCTTCAAATCCCCCATGGCCTCTGTGGTGCACATCAGGAAAACCCACACTTTTCCACTGTACCTTTCTCTCTGGAACCCAGACGAGACACCGAGAGAAGAAAAACACCATACAAACTTAGCTCAGAAACAATGGAAACTCAATCGCTGGGTGCAACAACTAAAACCTAATCCTGGAAGCTTTATTAAGTCTGATTCCTCTGGTGTCAAATCCTTGTGGATCCACCATGATACTGGGAATCTCTAGCAGCTACATCCTGCCCTTATGCTGTCCACGTTCCAAAAGACCCTCTCTCTCACCTCCTCCTCTCTTCCCCTATCCAACCAGAGTGTCCCTCCAACCCACCCAGTGATTGGCTCCTTTATTCATTAAGGAATTGGTTTGCAAGAAGTCACCTGAGTACATGACTCACTCCTTGTCTGCAGCCCCTCCCTGGAGAGCAGAATTAGCGTCAAATACAAACAGCACCAGGCCCATCCACACCCTGATTTTCCTTATCTATTTCACATTGCCGGGATGCTGCAGGGACCATTGATGTGCATGCTTCTCTATGGTATAACCAGGTCCAGTCGGACAGCCAACGTCAACTAGGGCGTGGAGTCTGGGTAAATGTACAGGAGTACTATAGCTGGATCTGACGGTGGAACTACTTAAAAAATCATAGTAGAAAGTAGAAGTACCAGATATTAAAATGTATTATGACTTTACTAATTAAATTAATACACTATTCACATTTGAGTGGACAAATAGAACAATGAATAAATAAATAAAATAAGCTAGGAGCAGATACAAATGCACAATGATAAATAATAATATGCAAAGATTAATATTATTATCATATCAGTATTAATTAATTTTGTTATTAGTGTTTGTTGTATTTATTAAATGATATGACAGTGTATAGTATAACCTATTAATATTATTAATAAAATGAACTGGCAGAAGATGAAGATACAAATACTCTCCCACCCTACCTTAAGAAACAGGAGCTAGGGCTGGAGAGATGGCTCAGTGGTTGAGAGCACTGGCTGATCTTCCAGAGGTCCTGAGCTCAAATCCCAGCGACCCCATGGTGACTCACAACCATCTGTAATGAGATCTTGGGCCCTCTTCTGGCACACAGGTATACTCGCAAACCCTCACACATTAAATTTTTTTTAGAAATCTTTAAAAAGAAAAGAAACGGGAGCTATTTTCTCAATGTCTAGGTCAGTAGTGCATTCGAGAGTAATTCAGATGGACTCAGGAATAGAAAAGTCAGAACAGTAACTGCATGAAAAGACGTCATCTGTCATGGGAAGACCATCCGATTCTTCTGTAAACCCTATGCAATTATACTGGTTGCCTGGCATCTCTTGAGTTTCCATTTTGGCAAAAGACCGAGCGGGGACTTCCCTGGCATTCCCGTCTCACTATCATGGCCATAACCAGTGAACACTGGGAGGCAGATGGTCCAGGTGACCCAGACGGTGACCTATGCCTTGTACGTGCTGGTCCTCAACCCAGGCAGCCTTACCCAAGCTTAGGGAAGACCTCCTGCACTGGCCACGTGTCCATTCAGCCAGTAATCTTACAGTTTGCATTCTGTTACAGAATAAAGACCCCAAAATGGCTCGCGTTGCCTTGGAATCTCTCTACAGATTACTGTGGGTCTACATGATTCGAATCAAATGTGAAAGCAACACGGCCACTCAGAGGTAAGGACAGGTGGGCATGAGCGCGGGGCGAGCCAGACGCTAGGGTCAGACTTGCTCAGCCACCACATGGCATCCAATGTTCTCCTTTATGGCTGCCTAACCTGGCCTGGCTAAAACCTGCTCAGAGCCCAAGTTGTGCGAGACCTGAGGGCTCAGAACTTCATCACTGCCCCAGTGGTCTTTGCTGAAGCATCAGCCTCCAGAACAGGGTCTCCACAGGGTCTGCTTCAGTGCGGCAGACAGCACTTTGAGGAAGGAAATGGTTGTCTACTATTTTCCAGCTGCCCTAGGTTTTCAAAAAAAAAAAGTAGACCTCGTCCTAGAGTAATTGTGCCAAAGGAAAGGGCTGAGGTGGTTTGGTCTCTTTATTTTTTTTTTTTTCCTCTGATACTAAGATGAAATTTGCATCATCTCCCTGACAACTAGATCTCAGCCAATCTTGCGTGTTTTCTCTTTTTCGCCCGCCCTTATCTTCCAGCCGACTCATAACCATCACCACCACGCTTTTCCCCAAAGGGTCCCGCGGCGTGGTGCCCAGGGATATGCCTCTGAACATCTTTGTGAAGATTATCCAGTTCATCGCTCAGGTAATGCCCGTATTTCTGCAGCGGCCCCTTCAGGCGTGGTAATCATGTAAAAGGGACACAATGATCCTTCATACGTCCAGACCTCCTAGAAAGTGATTGTTTCTCCACACAACCTAACCTACTGCTTCAAAGCAGCCCGTGAATATGTTAAATGCCTTTGGCCTCTAGGAAATACTCCAAGATGGCGTTGAACTGATTCCTCCGGGGCCACACAGCAGAGCAGTAACACCTCGATAGCATAGATAAGGTCCTGCCTGGGTCAGTCCCAAGCGTAACAGGACAGAGAAAACGTTTGAGTCTCCCTTCCCACGTTCCCGAGATCTCTGCTCTGTATTCCACAAGTAAAGAGGAATCAAAAGCTCTGACATTTGGCAGAAATTTAATCCAGTTTAAAAAGATGATTTAGTGTAGTTGAGGAGTAAATAGTAATTTTCTAATGTTCCTCTCTGGGGAGAAAATAATTTCCTGGGGAAATTAGCATTTACCCACTTTATTCCTAAGCTCACAACTATTCGAAGCACTTTACACGTGAATTAATTTACTTTTAAACAGATTCCAGGAATATTAACGCTCGTTTGGCTGTGATTTATTGTTCAAACATAAGATTTTTACTAAGATCATGTACTTGGGGGAGGGGTTGGCGGACTGAGGCCAAGACCCCACTCTTACGAGGTGTACACTCTACTACTGAATTGCTCCCAAGGCTACTGTTTTATTTATTTGTTGGTGTATGTGTATTTACTTATTTATTTATTTTTGAAACAATGTCTCATTATTTATCCCTGGCTAGCCTATAACTAGCTCTGTACACCAGGCTGACTTCAAACTCACAGAAGTTCACCTATCTCTGCCTCCCACATGCTGGGCTTCAAGGCACACACCACCATACCAAGCTATCTTTTTCTTTTTAAAATACTTGAAGAGTAAATATTTTTACCTCCACTTTGACCTCTGTGACTTACAGAGGCACTGGGAGCCTGCACCTGACTGGCCTCTGTCACAAACCAAACCCTTCAACTTAAACTAAAAATATCTTTCTGTCTCCATTTCTTTATCTGTAAATCGAGAGTAATTTTTGCCCATTATGCCCCGGATTACTATATGGCTGACAAGAAATTATAGGCATGCAAATGCTGCTGAAACACAGTTGATATTAATAAAAGAAAATGAACGGTTCAGGGCAGAGACTATTTGGAAAGTAGCGTCTCTCTCTCTCTATTGTGGCCAATGAGAGAACTCTTTAATATCCTTAGAGAAAGTGCATTCCTCACACAAGCAGGAAGAACCTAGGCTGTTTCCAGTTCTGATGCCCAGGTGCCCTGTTGTTTTGGTATTTGCTTTTGTGCCACAGCCTCACTGTGCTCTGGTTCTGTGTGTCTCTGTATCATGGTGACCCCCTGGACACTTCCGATGGCCCTGATCTTCCTTCAGGGGCTCTCTTTCCATGACTCGGCAATAGCCCTTCCAGAAGCCACCTGTTTTCTGCACATAGTGAGAACTTGCATTCTGTGTTATTCTTGGCATTCCGTGTTTTTATTTTCTTTTCTTCTCCCCCACCCCTAACCCCCACCAGGAACGTCTGGACTTTGCAATGAAGGAAATTATTTTTGACTTTCTTTGTGTGGGAAAACCAGCCAAAGCTTTCAGTCTCAACCCAGAGGTATGAATGACTCTCCATGGGAACAGAGCCCCTACCTTTGCTCTGAACGTCTGGGGGCTTCAATGGGAGAGGGGCGGGGGAACATCTCTGTTTGTTTCTACGTGGGTCCAGATTTGAGCATCAGTTTTTCAGAAGTAAAATTTGAGGTGAGCTGATTGAGGATGACCCAGTACCTGTGTGCTGCATCCTCTCTTCTTTTAAAATGGAATCATTCTTGCTTCAAAGCTCTGTTGAAGCAGATGAGTAAATGTAGCAGTGGAGAGATTGCTACAGCACAACGGAATTAGGGAATGGGAAACAAACACATGGTGCTGTGACAACTTCCCAGCTTCCTACGCTCAGGGGATGCTTGGCTCTGCAAAAGAGTGGCAATCCAGTCCTATGCTTTAAAAAGCACCATCAGTGGGGCTGGAGAGATGCTCAGCGGTGAAGAACACTGACTGCTCTTCCAGAGGTCCTGAGTTCAAATCCCAGCAACCACATGGTGGCTCACGATCATCTGTAATGGGATCTGATGCCCTCTTCTGATGTGTCTGAAAATAGCGTACTTATAATAAATAAATAAATAAATCTTTAAAAAAAAAAAAAAAAAACCACCATCAGCCAATAGAACCCTGCCAGCCGAGCTCTGCTGCCCTTACTCTGGGCAATGATTGGAAGCCAGCTCTGCCACTTGTCATGGGACTCCAAAAGTGGGTCTAGGACTAAAGCATTGCAGACTAAAAAGGACATGAAGGGAGAAAGAGGAAGAAAGTGAACTCCTATCTCTGTCATCTATAATATCCTGGTTCCTTCATTCCATCATTAAGGAAATTGGTCCAAAGGGCATACATAGCTTGTTAGCTGCCCCAACCCATCCCTGCATCCCCTGCCCCTTTCCACCATACCCTGCATTGTCTGGTGGCTGATGACCTCACAGGCCTCTGGAGCGGTGGCTGTCACAGTCAGCAGGTCAGGAGGAGGTCAAATCCAGGGCCGGATGGAGGCCCTGAGCTGGGCAGTAACAGACGTCTCTTGCTGTAAAACATTCTCAACATCTTTTTCATTTCTTAGTAGTTATAAATCTACTATTTTAATAATTCTCAGAACACTGGGTTACTCAGTAATACTCAGCATTATTGTTGTCCTAGAGTCAGGGTTACTATTGCTGTGATAGAACACCATGACCAAAAGTAAGTTGGGGAGGAAAGAGTTTATTTGGCTTACACTTCCACATCATAGTCCATCGATGAGGGAAGTTAGAACAGGAGATCAAACTGGGCAGGAACCTGGAGGCAGGAGCTGATGCAGAAGCATGGAGGGCTGCTTCATACTGGCTTGCTCCTCATGGCTTGCTCAGCCTGCTTTCTTATAGAACCCAGGACCGCCAGCCCAGGGTGGCCCCACCTACAACAGGCTAGGCCCTCCCATATCAATCACTAATTTAAAAGATCGGCCTACAGACCGATCTTTTGAAGGCATCTTCTCAGTTGACACTCCTTCTTCAGTCCCTCTGGCTTGTGTTACGTTGACATAGAATTAGCCAGAACACTTGCCTAAAGCAAACATCCCTGATGCTGCTTCCATGCTGAGTGTGGTCACACTCACCTGTCATCTCAGTCCTTGGGAGACTGAGGCAGCAGGATGGTGAGTCTAAGCCCAGACTGGCCTGCATAGGAAGACCTGTCCCAAACAAGCAGAGCACTCACAGTCACCACCACCTGTAATATTTATCCTTGGGTCCACGAACTCTTTATCTATCTTGTTGGCTGACCCCTCGGTGAAGAGCAGCTGAAATTATAGTTTAAAGGGAGAATCCAATAGGAAAAGATTTGAGTCTTCCGTATTAATGTCACCTATTATGTTTGACTCATTGGGTGTGCGTGCGCGCATGCTTGCATCTTGGTACTAGTGTAGAGGTCAAAGGACAACTTGGAAATTCAGTTCTCTCCTACCACGTGGGTCATGAAGCTCGAACTTAAATAGCCAGGTTTGGCAGTAAGCATCTTTGCCCACTGAATCAGCTTGCCAGTTCCTTTCCATGTCTCTTCCTCTTGTATGGGGAATAGAAGCATTTGCCTGTTAGTAGCTGACAGCTATAAGCCGTCAGATTACATACCTCCAGCATGGCTCTGGAGAAAGGCCTGACTGGGGCAGAGAGGTAATAAAGAAAAGACAGACACAGAGGAATCCAGGACAGACATCTGGGGTCTGGGTGGTCTGAGCTCGTAGCTAAAGAAGCCACAGCATTCTGGAAGCTCAGCATGTTTATTATAGAGTTCAACAGCGTGGCAGGGTTGTAGCATACAGCTGGACCAAGAAAACAGGGTTATTACCTACAGATAAACAAGGAGGTAGCCGGATCAAGGGGAGAGGTTTAGCTCCCAGTAGGAGCAGCCTCTGTAGGGGAGCGGTCTTCAGGCCATAAACATCCGATAGGGAGAAAACTCTAGTAGACATGTTCTGTGCACACTGTCAGTACTCACACTCGGCTCACTGGGGAAGTCTTTGCCATTTCCCTCTGATCCTCACTCCATAGGAGAAGGCTTTGCATCCCTCCATGGGTCTGAGGCTCTGGGATCTTTGAGATGGCCAGCTCATGTGCACGTGTGCATGCGCGCGCACGCGCACACACACACACACACACACACACACGTTCACTCGGGGTTTAACTTTGGGTCTCTCACTTCCCTATAAGATTCTATTTAGACACAGGCATTCAGTGGTCAGTCAACAGAAATTAGTGTTTACCAGCAGTGATAAAAAATGCTGCTATTGAGTACAGTTTCTTGACTGTTGGTGCTTGCTTATCTGTTGATTGTGTGATTCCATAGGGTCTCAACACTGGTCTTGAACTTGCTGTATTGCTGAGCATGACCTGTCCCAGCCTCTGAGATGTAAACTATAGGCTAACGCCATCATCCCTGGCTCCATCATGGTTCTTAAATAGTATTTTGGAATAGAGACCTAAAGGATTATCCTAATACCAAGTGTGTTGAGCGTAAACTCAACAGTTGGGTAGTTTCTTGATAATTGTCTTACTGGGTGTGAGCTTGGAATAGGTACTGTATACATGTCCATCGTCATGAGATGTGACGTATCTGTGAGATAAACTTCTAGGCTGTCATTTTCTCTCTTTTGCCCTGATCTAAAAGAACATGGAATTAGAGGTTCTACTCAATGCTGGAGGGAAGAAAAGAAAAGTAGTGTGTGCTGTTAGATTGGAAATGAAAGCATAAAGCTGTTTTTATCCATGAGCAAATATTGTAGAAAACTGCCCAAAAAGCCATGCTTGGTGGGATACACCTATAATCCCCCAGCATTTGAGAGATGCAGGCTGGAGGATCAGGAGTCCATGATCATCCATGTAGGGAGTTCAAGGCCATCCTCAGCAACGTGAGACTCTGTAACAAGGAAAACAACATTAGCACAAATAAAGATATCACCATTTAAAAAAAAAAAAACAAGAAAAAAAAGAAAATACCAATTGATCTGGAGCTGATGCATGACTTTAGAAATTTCTCAAGATACAAAATAAATAATATACTTGTATAATCTCGTAATGAATAATCAAATTAAACAATTTACAGTATTGGTGAAAAGCAAGATGCCTGGCAATAAAACAAAATGATACTCACTACTTTTTCTTTTATTGCAAAAATTAAAAAATATTGAAAGAAGACGAAGACCCAAATAAGTAGAGATAAGTATTTATAGCAAATCAAGACTTGCTATTGTTGAGTTCTGTTGTTCCCAAACTAACTTAAATATGTTATCTTTTTTAA
Source organism: Rhynchomys soricoides (assembly GCA_019843965.1). NCBI lineage: Eukaryota > Metazoa > Chordata > Mammalia > Rodentia > Muridae > Rhynchomys > Rhynchomys soricoides. The sequence continues at coordinate 3,731,368 of JADRCH010000137.1, forward strand.
AATGTTTATTTATTTTTTAAATGTATATGAATGCCCTATCTGCATGTACACCTGCATGCTACAAGAAAGCACCATATCTCATTACAGATGGTTGTGAGCCATTGTGTGGTTTCTGGGAATTGAACTCAGGACCTTTGGAAGAACAGCCAGTGCTCTTAACCACTGAGCCATCTCTCCAGCCCATGTTATCATCTTAATAATATTATCTTAATAAGATTATCATCTTAATAATAATCACAGAGTCCCGATAGCTTCTTTTAAACTAGAAATCAAATGGGCTGGTTTTGAATTTTTATATTGGAACACCAAAGTACTAAAATAACCAACATAACTTCAGAATAGAAGGATGAAGCTGGTTTAGCATCGCCTGATTTCAGGACATTAAAAAAAAAAAAAAATCATACGTTCACCAAATCAGAATAGAGGTCGGGGGTGAAAGTAAAGAGGACCCCACCAGACTGGAGAGATAGACCCACACGCGAATGCTTGGTGGATTTCAACAGTGGGGATTTATTCAGCGCATAGAAATCTTTGCTCTCAGTGGTGCACTTGGATGCTCACCTTGCAAATTCATGAATTCCAGACCATAATTTTCACTGTAAGCAAAGGCAAGCTCGAACCGGATCATGCAACTTAAATAAAAACCCAACATTGTATGTCTGCCAGAAAACAAATAACATAAAAACCTTTCTTTATGACCCTTGGGTAGGCAGAACTTTCTAGAACACAAAATCGTAAATCACAGAAGGTTAGTAGATTGAATAAAAGAGAGCTTTAAAGTTTGCATGTTGCTCAGATTTGTAATAGAAAGTTATAGCATGGGAGAAAATATTTTGACAACCCTTAAGCACTTTCTTCCAGAACATATAAAGAACTCTTATAATCAATAATAATGAAATAAACAAGACCCTTTTAAGTGAGCAGAAGCAGTAGCCTTTTTGTCAAAGAAGAGACAGAGGCAGCCAGTAAGCCTAGGGATAAGCTGGTTAGTATCATTGAGGGTGTACTCCGGTAGGGTCTAGAGAGCAAGACCTTCCTGCAGTTCCCCTGAGACAGTGATGCAGAGAGCAAGCGCCTTGCTGAGCCCTCATCTGAGTCGTTAGCTGACGCCCTTAGGAATGGCATGTCTCCTCACAGTGCCCTTGTGTTTTCATGGGTTCGATACATTCAGTTCTTAAATTTTATTCTCAAACTCCCTGGCCTTTCTAATCAATCTTTCTATTGATTATCTAATCAATAATAGGCGTTGGCTGGCCGTGGTGGGGCACACTTTTTTAAAAAAAAAAAAAATGAATTTACTTTACATCCCAATATCAGCCCCCTCTCCTCCCAGGACCCCCTCACGCAAATCCTCCCCCACCCCCTCACTTCTCCTCTGAGAAGGGGAGCCTCGCTATGGGTATCTCCCCCTTCCCCCCAACACATGAAGTCATTGTAGGACTAGACACACCCTCTCCCACGGAGGTCAGAGAAGGCAGCCCAGTTAGGGGAAGGGGATCCACAATCAGTCAACAGAGTCAGGGTCAGCTCCCACTCCAGTTGAATTTATTTATCTCGAAATAAATAAATAATAGATATTTCATTTGTGGTTCATATTCGGAACTCGATAGGTTCACAGTCTTTGAATTAAAACCTGAGGTATCTCTTTTTATGAAGCATTTGAGTCTATTGTATAACTCAGTTTACCTTAGTCGCAGCTGCTCACAGAGTGACTACCAATCTCTTTGGTGTTCCCTTCTACAAGCGCGCGCGCGTGCGCGCACACACACACACACACACACACACACACGCACGCACGCACACACGCACACACGCATGCATGCACACACATCCCTTTAACAGATGCGTACCCATTTCAAACACGCCCTCCAAGTTTGGTGAGCATCTTCCCGCCTGTTTATCCTCGAGTTAAGCCCTGACAGATTCTTCTAGATGACTGGGCCTTTCCTTGTGTCTCTTCCAGAGAATGAACATAGGTTTGCGGGCATTCCTGGTGATTGCTGACAGCTTACAACAAAAGGATGGTGAGCCGCCCATGCCGGTGACGGGAGCTGTGCTCCCTTCAGGAAACACCCTGAGAGTAAAGAAAACGTATTTGAGTAAGACCCTAACTGAAGAGGAAGCCAAAATGATAGGTGGGTATGAACCCCTGAAAGTCATCATCGGGTCCTTACTGTAAGTGAGCTGCATTCAAAAGAGAGAGGAGGGGGAAGAGGAGGAACAGGAGGAGGAGGAGAGAGAGAGAGAGAGAGAGAATTTAGCAAGTATCCGGTGAGACATTCCTGCGCAGTTGTTGATTGATTACCACTGGGTTCTAATCTTGGAGCCCTTCAAATTCTTTAGGACTTCCAGATAAACATTTTGCTATTTAGATGTTGGCCTTCATCTGGGTCCAGGTAAACATCTAATATTGGTTATTGGTTTTCTACATTGTACAGTAAGCTTCCACAATATCTGTGTGTTTTGGCAAATAATCTTATTTATAATTTTTTCATCAATTAAAAGAAAATTCCTTCCCTTCTTTTGTAAGCATGCCAAGTCCCACAAACACTGCAGGAGGATTTTTCTCTCTCTGATATATCTTCCTGAGTCCAAAGAGGTGATTCTTTTTTATGCTTGTTTGTTCCTTTTTGAGTACTCCAGTTTAGAGACTATTATAAACAGTTCCGGAATTCCAAAGATATGAGAGAAACACATGCAGAGCTCTTCATTTTAACATTGGTCTCCTTAGGCTCCAGAGTTCAAGACACTTCGTGTGTAAGAAATGACTCTTGGTACTTATTTTGCTAAAGTATGATACGTATCACTTCCCATTTGATTTGTGTGTGTGTGAGTGTGTGTGAGTGTGAGAGTGTATGTGTGTGTGTGTGGCTGTCTTCTATCTATAAGGATTCCATTGTCACATGCAATGGAAGCAATATGTTTCCAGCATTTTAAAGTTTATAAGTGAAGTCAGATGTTTATTTTACTAAGACTTTGCACATGCATTTCAGAGAACAATATACAACTATTTAAGCTCTTAGCCCCAAATAAGAATTATCATTTTAAATATCATAATTGCCAATGCTGGTAGGTTTTCTTGTTAATCAAAAACGTAACATTTCAAAAGCAAAATTAATTACTTAAATTTTATGAAAAGTATTTCTCATTGGAATTTTAGGAATAGGGAGCCAGAGAGTTACCTCAGTCGTTAAGAGCATTGATTGCTCTTGCACAGGACCCCGAGTGGTTTCCCAGCATCCACAATGGCAGCTCACAACTGTCTGTAGGTATAATCCTTAGGACACAGCGCCCTCTTCTGGCCTCTGTGGGTATTGCACACATGCGGAGCGCCATCTATATGTGCACACAAAGCACTCACATATATAAAATAAAAGCCAATCAAACCATTTCGAAAGTATTACAGTTCTTCTTAAGTAAGTCCCAATGATTATTCAGTTAACATCTCCAAAGTGTGGGGCGGTGCACAAGGAGCCAGGCAGACAGAGACGGAGCGACTCTCAGCTCTGCGCTCAAGGAAATCCCAGGCACAGAGGACCCTCTTGAAGATATTGTAGACCCTGTGTAGACCAGGTTATGATTCTTTGGTGTGTTTAGCTGAAAACACGGCTACCACGTGTTTTTCAGGAATGTCCTTGTATTACCCTCAAGTCCGCAAGGCCGTAGGCAACATCTTAAGACACCTCGATAAAGAAGTGGGGCGGTGCATGATGCTGACCAATGTCCAGATGCTAAACAAAGAGCCTGAAGACATGATCACGTGAGTGCGGCCCGGATGTCCGGACGGGCTGGGGGATCCAAGCCGACATTCTTCTCCTGCTTGACTCGGACTTTCCTAGGGTGGTTAAACAGATGTGTTGATGAGATTTGACTGAAAACCATCTCCAATTTTTGTTTTGTTTTATTTTGGTTATTGAGACAGGGTTTTTCTCCGTACCCTGGCTGTTCAGGAACTTGCTCTGTAGGCTAGGCTGGCCTCATACTCGCAGAGATCCACCTGCCTCTGCCTTCTGAGTGCTGGGATTAAAGGTGTGTGCTACCATTTGACTTTTTTAAAAAATTAAATTTATTCATTTTATTTTCTGTGTAAATTGTATGTATATGTGTATACCACATGACTATCTCTTTAAATATTGGAAGGGGGCATCAGATCCCCTGGAACTAGTGTTGGCAGGTGGTTGTGAGCCTCCATGTAGGTGCTGGGAATCAAACCTGAGTCCTGTGTAAGAGCATCCACTGCTCTAAACAACGGAGCCATCGCTCCAGCACCCGCATCTAGACTTTTAAAAGTTCATTGGCACTACTGAAGCTTAATGTTAGTGGCCAGCACTAGGCTGTACTTAGAAGGTCTCTGCCCATACATGTCTAATACATGAACACATAAATTTAAATTCTTTTTCATAATCTTTTGACTTGCTTAAATTTTGTCTTCAAACTCTAGGGGTGAAAGAAAGCCCAAGATCGATCTCTTCAGGACCTGTGTTGCTGCAATCCCTCGACTGCTACCTGATGGGATGTCCAGACTTGAACTTATCGACTTGCTGGCCAGGTGGGTGGGAATAATCTCAGATGTTATTAGATCAAAATTGATTTTAACCTTTAGTCACCGTTCAAAAACGCAGAGTATAATGATTATTTTCTACTGATGGAGATTTGCTTCATAAGGTAGTATTCTAGGTCTTATGTATAAATAGACAGAAGGAATTTAGGGTTGTTTTTTTTTTTTTTTAGTTGTGGGCCTTGAACCTAGGAACCCACTTGTGCTAGGTAGGTAAGTTCTCTGCTGCTGAAATTTATTGCCAACCCTCTGTTTTCTCTGTTTTGAGACAGGGTCTCAGTAAGTCACCAGCTGATCTCAAATTATGGCCTTCCTGCCTCAGGTTTCTGAGTTACTGGGATTAAAGGCCTGAATCATAGACCTGGCTTGTAACTGTGAGATATTTGTTATTTTTTTCCAATGTTAAAATCCAGTTTAAAATAGTTACAAAAGAACCAGGCAGTGGTGGCACTCAACTTTAATCCTAGCACTTGGGAGGCAGAGCCAGGCAGATCTCTGAGTTCAGGGCCAGCCTGGTCTACAGAGTAAGTTCCAGGACAGCCAGGGCTACACAGAGATACCCTGTCTTGAAAACCAAAACAAAATCAGGAATAACAAAAACCTTTGCAAAATAAATGCAGAAGTCCACAAGGTTACTAGCCACCCCAGAATGGGTCCACATAGATTACCAGCACAGAGTAGGCCCTTGAGTTTGGTGGGTAGAGGGGTCAGCTGTGGACCAGGGAAGCCAGCAAATAGAAGGTGTATTTGTAAAGGCCTTTGGAGAGGAAGGATCAAGTTCGGAAAGGTAGAGAAGTGTGTGGCCTTGCTGTGACATTTCATCCCACGTCTGACCCTCTGTTTGAGGTCCCTAGACTCTCTAATAAGGCCAAAAGTGACAGCAATCTTAAATCTACCAGTAGTACTCCTGAAAGCTACCAAAAATCTCATTTATCATTTTTTCCCATCACCCACATGACTGCACAGCCCAACTACAACCGAAAAGCTGTTTGCTTCGAGTGAAAGTCTCTCATTGTAGTTTGGGATACTTCATCATCATCTTCCTGTAATCTGAAACTCCAGCTGACAGCACATCTTTCATTTACAATCAGAAAAGAAACACAGAAGGCAAAGTCATTTGGTGCAAGGGAATGGGAGGAGAATGAAAGTCAGCATCGGGCCAGGGAACAAAGAGAGTTAAGAAAGCCGACAATGAACAGACATCGAGCCATCTCTCCAGCCCCCGTAAATCCAAGTTTCAAAAATGCCATTTTAGGTATGTTAAGCTGATAACACTAGCAAGAAAAGGAAAGCCCAGAGAAGAGAGAAAGATATTAGTGCCTAACCCCCTAGGGATACTCAAAGCCTGAAGAGGTTCTGTCCCCTGGGAGCAGGTTCTATCCCCTGGGAGCAAGCTTCGGTTTACTTATTTAGCTTCTGACGGGACAAGGTCCACAGGCTAGCAAGGGGATCAGCCTAGGTTATGCACCGTGCATCTTTTTCTCAGCTACTTACTGCGTGAGAACCAGAGGGGAATCAACAGATGGGCTCAAACGAGCAGTCTGCGCCAGAGAGTACCCTCTCTGGCCTTCACGCAGTGACTTTTATTGCCTAAGACCATTCCCACCCTCTTTCCATGCGTCTAGCATGGGATGATGGCTGACTATGAAGGCAGCTCAAGATCTGTGACTTCAGAACCGCGATCCTCAGTCTTGGTGTCCTCTGGGCAAGCCTTCCCTCCTCACTTGTCATTGGTTAGCCCTCATCAGCTTAGCCATAACCTGCATGTTGCTCTACGGATAACCTTCAGCCCATGGGTCCTTCTCTCTTTTCCATGATCGGGGCGCACTTTAAGAAGGACATGGGCTGGGGACAGAACACAGTATGAAGAGTTTGCCTCAGCTACTTGAGGCTCCGGGTTTAATCCCCAGTCCCTCCAAATTCATATAAGGTTTAGACAGTTAATAGCCCCAGCTTTCCTTAAGGCCCAATATCAGGGACGTTGAGGCAAAGTGGGGGGGAATGGACCTGAACTGAGGTGAGCTTCCAATTCCAAGGAGACCCACGAAGGAACAAACAGTGAATAACAAAACTCCTGATTTGCAGGAGGAATCGGTTTGGAAGGAAGAGTTTGGGATCCGTTGAGGGCCATCCACTCAAATACTCTTATCACAGAGGCTGAGAATAAAGGAAAAACCTCTGGAAAATTCCAGAAACACAAGGAGTCACCTGTCAGTTGCTGTGGGCAACTGCAGACAGGCTGACAACTGGAAGTCACTTGTGGCAGGGTATGAGGAGATCAGGATGTGACTATGACCACCAGAGGACCAGGTGCCTGCTGCCTAAGAGACAGGAAGCAGCACAGGAGAATGGCGAAGATGACAGAATTTTCTAGAAAGTTTGAGCTTGGTATCTCTGCTTGCCTTTGTGATCTAGACAAATTATTCAAACCCCCTGCATGACTTTCCTCCCTTGGTAAAAATTTTGTAATCTGGGAAGGGTGCCACCTGTCTCTGAGGACCTTTGAGAGGGGCAAAGAGCACTGTGACATCTACACCTTGGTTAGTCAGAAGAAAGTCTGTGGGAAAGAGCCAGTTATCAGTTTTGAGTGGGAGAGATCTAGCCGGTGATTGCCTACACTAAAGCTCTTGAAATGCCAGGCTTTATAGATAACGTGGAGCACTCTGGGAGAGTTTCTTTGCTGTGGGTCTGCATGGAAGGCTTTTAACCTCTGAAATCACCTTGACAGCCTAATCCGAGGATGCTGGAGTCTGCAGGCTGTGGTGCCAGACATGCAGGGTGGGAATTGTTAGACATAGTTGGAATGTCTGAGCTATTTATAGCATCCTGCTTATTATTGTGTACATTCTTATAAAGCCTGAAGCCATGAGCACTGTTTTTAAGAAGGAAAAAGAACAAATAAATATTCTTGAAAGTTCAAGAAAAGTGGCCAGGCTTTATCAGAAGCTCATGAAAAAGGCTTTTTTTTTATAAACTTCAAAGGGTAGTCAGAGGGAGGTAGGGAGCCTGTGACCTGTACACTGGGTCCTCTGGGTCCTGAGAAAATGAGCCTCTTCGGATGCCGCCCAGAGGGTCAGGACATAAAGGTGAATGAACACAATGAAATGTGGGATTGAGTTGCCAACAGGAAGTGCATCACCCTGCACCCCAGAGTTCAGTCAGGATGGTGCAATCCAGTCTCTACAGTCTGGCCAGAGGAGAGAACTGCCTACTTCACAGTACTTCATAGTGCGTTTTACCAGAAAACTTGGGTTCTTTATAATTGGAAAAGTAAGACCAGTGTTGCTTCAGATCCCCATCCCTTACAGGCTGAGCTCTCAGTAAGGAGTTTCAAAGACGGGTCTCCACGGAGCTGCTGCAGACCCGCCACCCCAGCACTTCTGGTTATAGCTAAATCCACCAGACACACAAACTGCAGACAGATAGAGTGTGGAAGGAAGCTGGCCAGTCTCCTTCTTCTAACTACTAAATGTCTGCTTTGATATGTATTGTTCAGTCAGTTACTAATGGCTGAGTCTGAGAAAGCTTACCCAGTGGGCTTCCTGGAGGCTGTGGAGATTGTCTTAGCACCGTGGTCAACCCCCAAGCAGTTCTGCATTCCTATCTGAGTGCTGGAGCCTGCCTAGTTTGGCTTGTGGTGCCGAAAAGGAATCTCCACATGCAAGGCTTACTTGCATAATCTCCCCATTTGTTTCCGCTCTCCCCTCTAGGTGTGGCCTGCTTCTTCCTTTGACACAGAAGCGCAGACTGTCCAAGATGCCTGTCATAGATGCTCTAAGGAATTGATATTCAATATTTATTCCCCCTTCAAAAACGTGGCTTTGTTAGTATGACGCCCACCTCTTGGGGCTATGAGACTTAAATTATGCATGGAGATCACTTAGCATAGCGTCTATACACAATGAGTTCCCAGTGAGTTAGTTACTTTGAATGAACCTTCTAACTCACGTGATCTATTCCATGTTATACACTGGCTTGGGTGTGTTGCTAGGTCAGCTAGGTGCAGTCCTATCCCTGACTTTAGACTTAGAGAGTTTATGTGTCAGGAAAGTAAAACTGTTGGAGAGATGGCATAACATATGAGCACTGGCTGTTCTTCCAGGAGACCAGGGACCTGGGTTCAGTTCCCAGCACCCACACCACAGCTCACAAGTGTCTATAACTCCAGTTCCATAGGTTCCTATGCCCTCTGCAGGCACGAGGTCCACAGATATAACATACAGTCAAAGCATCTATATACATAATTATTTTTGATTAAAAAATAAATAAAGATCTGGTTTCTTATATGTACACAGCTTTCCTAAGACCAAGCACCATCGCTTTTATGTAAAAACTAAAAATTGGAAAGTAGCTGTCGGGCCTGGAGAGATGGCTCAGTGGTCAGGAGTCTTCTAGAGGTCCTGAGTTCAAATCCCAGCCCCCACATGGTGGCTCACAACCATCTGTAATGGGATCCGATGCCCTCTTCTGGTGTGTCTGAGGACAGCTACAGTGTACTCTTATAAATAAATCTTTAAGAAAAGAAAAGAAAGAAAGAAAAGTAGCTTCGATCGGTGATTAATTGTAGATGCATCTGAGACAATGCTCCACACGCCAGTCACTTTCCATGATAGCTGAAGTGTATTAACCACTTCCTCTGCTCTCATTTGTAAGCATGCTGTGTTAAGAAAAGTGTCAGCTCTATGTACGGCACCTCAGTCCATCTCACTTCTTTGAATGGAAATGTCGATCAGTTCTCAGCAGACAGACAGACATCCTCTCTTTAATGCTCCTCTAGACAAAATCACCATAACTTCTGGTCAACTAGAGCCGACCATGGTCAAACCAGAGCCGACCAGCTACCTGCTCCTCAGTTTCTGGGATCCCTTCATAACCTTTGATGGTGTCACCAAGCCTCAGCTTTCTTGTGTCTGTCTGATAATATCTTATTTCTCCAGCATCATTTATATGGAAGCATTTCTGCCAACTGGTCTCTTTCATCAGCTTATGGTCCATCCCTTTGAAACACCCAAATAACCAAATTGTTGACAAGAACTTAGCTCACTGATGGAAATCTGGAGCTTGCTTGTGGAAAAGGTTTAGGCTGTGAGTCACTTGTGTGATTTGATCAACCAAAGGACAGTTTTGTCCAAGTCATAGCCCCCCCCCTTTCAATGCATCTTTATGTGTTCAGCCACACCCTTGAGCAAGAAGCATGTGCCCTTGGGACTCGTGCAGACAGTCCTGGGCATCTTGCAATGGCACACCGGCCTGTAGGGGGCATCCTCTTGTTCAATTGCTTATCTGAGTCACTATAACAATGAGTTCCAGGTTAGCTAGGGTTATACACTGAGACCCTATCCCAAATAATACTAATTAATAACAACAACAATAATAATAAAATTGTTTTTAAGATGGTAATATCAGAAGCAGCTCACAGAGGGTTCCAGGGCGACTGATACTTTGTAACTCTTAAGTAAATGTAAAATTAAACTTTAAAAAAAGTTTTCATTGAGGTCATTTAGAATTGCATAGCCCTTCTTCCACCTAGAAGAAAATGTAACCAAGTCAGCAATCTCGTGCCTTTCTCTTCCCAGGCTCTCTATTCATATGGACGATGAACTGCGCCACATTGCACAGAACTCTCTTCAGGGATTGCTGGTCGACTTCTCCGACTGGAGGGAAGATGTCCTGTTCGGCTTCACGAACTTCCTGCTCCGGGAAGTAAATGACATGCATCACACCCTCCTGGATTCCTCCCTAAAGCTGCTTCTGCAGTTGCTCACCCAGTGGAAACTGGTCATACAGACCCAAGGAAGAGTCTACGAACAAGCTAACAAGATCAGAAACTCGGAGGTGATTCCCCCCAGACTGTGCACTAAAGTGCACATTTTTATGTAATACACACACTCATACATATACACATATACACAAACACACACACACATACATGCAGACATATACACACATACACAAACACACACATATACACATATATATTACACACACATACATACATACACAAACACAAACACACAGATATACACGTACACACACATAAACATGTATACAAATACATACATACACACATATATACACACACATAAACACATATATACATACAGATACACATATATACAGAGAGAGAGAGAGAGAGAGAGAGAGAGAGAGAGAGGCAGCCTAAGGAACTTTTAGAGTTCTTCCTCTCCGATGTCTCAGGCCTACCTGCGATGCTGACCCTTAGCTCTTCCACCAGCCACATCGTGACCAAGAAACACAGGATGCAACATGCCATAAGGTTGGACTTGTTAACTCCAACAAGGCCATGTAAGGGGTGGAAATCGTGGCATCAACAGACAGGGAAAGATCCAGCAGTGGCTTCTCCACTGGGGTGTTTTTTCCGAGTTAACATTTATTCTTCACCCTGTATCCACACAGATGAAAATGCAGTCTTCAGGCTTCTTGCTCACTAGTGAATGGTAAAAATGGTTGCTAGCAGTCTGGAGCATGCATTGAAAGGGGCCAGGTTCTCAGAGCCACATGGTGAGCAGGCATCGGCCATGCGGATCTCTGGTTCTGGAGGGACAGTATCATTGGCAGCTTGGAGACGTGAGAAGACTCTGGGAAGCATAGCAGCACTCAGTGAAAACTGAGGGTGGCATCCAGGTTCCTGTGTGCTACACGAACAAAATAACAACCGATTGACAAACAGGAAGCCCAAATCTTTTGAAGAAGGGAACGGAAGTGGCACCTGCCCTAGCCTCTCAGTTACCTTTGCTTGAGGGTCATCTGATTGCATTTTGGAAACTTCCAGAACCCCTCATGTAAACATGCAAAACTTAGAATCGATTCTACCTATGAAAATGTAATTTAATGGGTTGGCTTATGCCTGTGATCCCAACACCTGGAGGCAGGGGGAGGAAAATCTTGAATTCTAGGTTAGTCCGAGCTGCATAGTGAAACCCTGCTCAGCAGTTAAGTGTGCGTGCTGCTCTCCCAGAGGACCCAAGTTAGGTTCCCCAATCAGAAAGCTCGCTAATGCCTGTAATTCTAGCTCCAGAGGGACTGATACCCTCTTCTGATCTCTCTGTACATTCTCGCACACACACCCAGAGACAGTCACAAGCGTGTCACTAAAAACTAGTAGAGAAGCCTTTATAAAGTTTAAAAAAAAAAAAATACAAATAAACCGCAGTGACCTTTCCCCATCTAAAGGAAACCTAAATTCTCTTGGAAAAACTCCAGCCTGGGGCTTGAGCTGGCACTGGAGGAAGAGAACTTGCCTGGCGTATAGATGCCCTAGGTTCAATATTCTCAGTATACATTGATAAGTTATTTCTCTTCCGGTAGAATGAGCCAGTTCAAGCCAGATTAGAGTGTATTAAATGCAGGTTTATTAGGAAGCTGCTCTCAGGCAAGTTTACTGGGCCTAAGGACCGAGGCCAGGCAAGTCACCGTGGGGAGGTGGGAGAGAGGGAAGAGAGAGAGAGAAAGGTGTGTGCACAGAAAAAGAGAGAGGGGAGAAAGAGAAAGACCAATATGTCTGAATTATTTATAGGGAAGAGCCTCTGTGGGGAAGGGCAGCCCAGCTCCTGGGCTGGAAAGTTCAGGGTTGGGTGCAGGATATGCCAGTTAGGGACTGAGGGATGCTGGGCGAACCTGGAGGTCAGGTCTGCTTTGATATGTAAAATACGCAACTCAGACCCTTGTCCCAGAGTCTGAAACCAAGTGCACACACACACACACACACACACACACACATATATACCAGTACCACCAAATGTGTGTGTGTATACATACATACATACATACATACACTAGTATCAAGAGAAAGTAAAAATTTTGAAAATCCAACCTAATAGTGTCTTTTGTCTGTAGAAACTTCAGTGAAAATAAATTAGGCCACTTTGATCACAGCCAAAGTATAATCCCAAATGGTGTGGGCAGAGAGGCAAGATTCATCTCACTATGAGCCTTTGAACAGTCACTTCCCATTAGAGATAGCAGATGGCTGGCATTATCACAAAGCACCCATTGATCTATCTGAAAGGCAAAAAGGGAATTCAGCTATCTCGTGCATGATAATCGATTCGTACACCCTTTGTCTCTGAGCTGTTGCGATTTGTTTTAATTTTACAAAGCCAAACGTGCAGAAAGACGACTTCTTCCCTTGTTATGTTGCTGAGCCTGGAATGTTCTTCTTTTGTGACAGCTCATCCCCAACAGCTCCAGCCACCGGATGCAGTCAGAACGAGGCCCACACTGCAGTGTCCTCCACGCTGTGGAAGGCTTTGCTCTCGTCCTGCTCTGCAGCTTCCAGGTGGCCACACGCAAACTGTCGGTGTTGATACTCAAGGAGATCAGAGCTCTCTTCCTTGCCCTGGGTCAGCCTGAGGTATATACGGGATGTTCCAAAGAAGTCTCCTTTCAACAGCTTTGGATTGAGAATTAGAAATAACACATTACTATTGAGTGTACCTAATGTGTGAAGGACAAGGGCTTCCTTGTTGACAAACTGTTGGGTTTTTAATTAGGCAGCGGCTATTGTTTCGTTTCGTTTGTTTATCTGTTTTGCTTTATTGTGGTTTGAGGACAGGGTCTGGAGCTCTGTAGACCCAGCAGGCCTTGAACTCACAGAGTTCTGTCTGACTTGGCTTCCTAAATTCTGGGATTAAAGACAGGCACCACCATTCCCAGGCTATAACAGAATTCTTTTTTAAAATCGTGTAAACTGCCTTTTAAGATTGTATTTATTGTTATTTTATATATCCGAGTATGCGTACCATGTGCATTCAGGGTCCTTGCGAGCCAGAAGACGTCATTAAATCTGCTGTCACTGGAGTTGCAGAGCCGTGTGGGTGCTGGGAACTGAACCTGGGTCCTTTCTGCTGAGCCATCTCTGTGGCCCCCTCTAATAAAACGCCTTCTTTTTCTAAAACTTTATTTGCAAATATCATACTTTATTTCTACACAACACTGTCTGCTCCAACTCCATACCCCTCCCCCCAATTTCATTATCTCTTCTTCTTAGACTATATGTGTGCGTGCGCATATGTATATTATATGTGTATGGTGTGTAAGCACAGCCTGCTGAGGCCATTTAGTATCGCTCATGCACACGTGCTTAGGGCCGACCACCTAGGATCAGATAACCTATGGGAGGCTTATGCATGGAGCAGACTATCTTTCTCCACAGCCAGTAACTACCTGTAGCACTCCACTAGGGGTGGGGCCTTGTGCGACTTCCCCCAGCCACACTGGACTATCAAGTGGTATTGTCATTATGTAACCGTCGTGTTGAGATTTATGGGCACAGTGGCATCCTTACTCTACTGGAGGTAAATCATATATTCTGACAGTGACAGACGAGACCAGTTCTGATTTCCTAAATGACCCTACTTGACCAAGAATTTTAAGATGAATTTGGTTATGGGTCCTTCTTCTCAGCATTCAACATGCATCTAATTAAGAAGCTGCTACATGTAGAGAATAAACTAGAAAAGGGACTACATCTTCTTTAAAATGTCACAGTGCCAAACCAAACACCTTAGTTTCGATGACAGTGAGGGAAAATGTGTCCTCCCAAGATAAGAGGCAACACTGGGCAGCATATGGGGAGCTCGGGATATGGGGTTTGTCCAAAATGTGTTTTCTTTGGGACCAAAATTCAGTCACAGGCCACATTGTCAGTTATCCTGGTAAGCCAGTGACCTCAAATAAGATCATTTTGGTGTCCCAGCGAGGTACGTTCCTGCAGGCTCTGCCCTTCCCTTAAGCTTCTCACGGAGCCACGGGCGTTCCGGTAACTAATACACAATGCTGGTATTTAGATTCTTGAGTACGCGCAAGTGTTTGAAACTGGAGCTTTAATTATCTTGCAGTGGAAATTGAAAGGCTGTCTACCCTCAGAACCAAAGGGTTGTTTTAGTCCCTGCCTTCTCTTTCCTGTCTCTGTGAGAAAACCGTTATCACTGTCTGGCAGGCTGTTCTGCTTCATGTCCTGGGATGAAGGCTGTGGGGAGGGTGGGAAGGACACATTTCCCATGGGGTGTAACTGGCTCCTCCTTTGTGCAGGACGATGACAGGCCGATGATTGATGTCATGGATCAACTAAGTTCTTCCATTCTTGAGAGTTTCATTCATGTGGCAGTTTCGGATTCGGTAAGCAAACGTGTGCTCCCAGACGCTGTCTGAGGTCAGATATAAGTTCCAAGCCTGTCTCTTAAAACAGAGCTAAATAAAAACCATGTATGTGAGCTCAAAGCTCTCATGGCAGATTTATAACCAGAAGCACAGATACCTAGGAAAACAATATTAGCTTTTCAAATAATAGCATAGGACGTGTCTGAAAAAAAAATCCATACGAAATTTGAATTTTACAAATACAGAGAATATTTTTGAAAACTTCAATTTCAAAAAAAAAAAACACTCCAGAATAAGGAAAATTAATTAATTTAATTGTTTTTAATAGTTGATATTTTGTATCCCAGACAGTCTCAATATGTAAGTTCTACTCATGGGTTACTTTATAGTTTCTAAGATGGTTTATTTTTTTATTACCTTTGACCCTTGAAGTTATTTAATACTCAAAAGTATTCAGCTGGGGCTTAGCTCAGGGCACAACACTTGTTTATTGCACACAAGGCATTGAGTTTCATCCTCCATTGCCAAACAAGCAGAAAACAATGGCTGTGGGGGTGGACACCCACAGTCATGCAGAGGAGCCCACTCGTGCCCTGGTGTACTCAGGCTCCGGCAGGGCTTTGTCTTCATCTGAAAAATGTAATGGCCGTTCTCAGTGCCTTAGCAAGTAGAAGGAAACCAAAGATGATTTTTAGTTATCCATTATTGTTTTGTTTCTCAAGATGGGTTTCTCTGTGTAGCCCTGGCTGTCCTGGAACTCACTCTGTAGACCAGGCTGGCCTCGAACTCAGAAATCCGACTGCCTCTGCCTCCCAAGCACTGGGATCAAAGGCACTGGTGACTCTTAAGAAACCTTAATCTAGAGCTGGGTGTGACAACTTGAGCCTGTGGTGTGTGGTACAAATGCCTTTAACCGCAGCACTGGGGAAGCAGAGGCAGGTGAATTTCTATGAGTCCTAGGCCACCCTGGTCTATATAGTGAGATCTTGTCTCAAAAGACAAACAAGAGGAAAAAATCTACAACCTAAGATGACAAGTATTTAGAACATGGCAGACTTTTACCATAGTACCAGCTAAATGTAAGCCTATAGCTGCATAAGCTCACAGAGATCCTCCTGCCTCTGCCTCCCGAGTGTTGGGATGAAAGGCGTGCGCCACCACCGCCTGGCTTAGGTATCCATCTTTTAAAACAGAAAAGTACGGTGAGCAGACTTGGAACCATTTCAACTCCACGAACAGGAAACTTGGGGCGGGGGGGGGGGACTGAAGAACACACACTTAGATGTTGCCTGGCACAGATGTCTGTCACATATGCAAACGACTACACTGTCAGAAGGAATCTGTAAACTTTTCGTAGACTTTCATGACACAGAACACAAAATGCTAATTTTTGGCAATCATAATCATGATCATCACTAAGGCCACTGGCCAGGCACCGCAGACCAGCAGACGCAGTCAGAATAAAGGAATGTATATTCTCTTATATCACAGTTATCTGAGCATGAGGTGGAATGACCACTATAATTCTCATACATGCGTACCTGCCTTTCCTGAAGATATTATATTTACTCAGTTTCTTCTGTATCTGCTAGACTCAGATCCTAAGCAGGTTACCAGGTCAGCATCCTGCACTTCAGAAGATGAGCATGCACCAGCATCGGATTTCTCCATCCGTTATCTCATCTGATTCACAGAGACGATCAGGAGAGATCACTTACAGCTGCTTAGTCATGAATGCAGGCGGCGGCTGTCTCTAGATTCCGTGATTTCCTCAGAACCCAGGTTTAGGTAGACCACATGATAGGATCTCATCTCTCTGACTCTGAAAGTCCAGTTCCGCCCCCTTCCAACCCAGTGACATATAGAAGCCAGATCCGTAACATTTACCCAGGGGAGTTTATCACCCCTACAGATGAAACATATCACTTTAAAATGGCTAACTAACGTCTGGCAGTGGTGGTGCACGCCTTTAACCCCAGCACTCAGGAGTCAGAGGCAGGAGAATCTTTGGATTCGAGGCTAGCCTGGTCTACAGAGTGAGTTCCAAGATAGCCAGGGCTACACAGAGAAATAAATAGATGAATAAATAAGAATACCTAACTAACAAAAAAGCAAGTCCCCCCTCCCCTGCTTTGGGACAATAGATATGTTATTTAAAATTGGTTTTACCTAAGTATTGATATGGATACTTAAGAAAATAAACTGAGAGAACTTACCGATTCATAGACCTGTATATATTTCTAAAGAAGTTTTGAAATCCATTGCTTGATATCATAGGGACAGATTAGGTATCACTTCTTGAAAATCATCAGCACAAATGCCCTCCATAAAAGGGAAAGTGTCCAGGTGTTCCTAAAGCCCAGGCTAGGTGTTTCAGTGTAAGTAAAGACAGAAAATGCCATGCATACATTACAAAAACAAATCCCAGGAGCAAAGTCACATTTATGGATCCTTACACGAACCGTCCTTCAGGGACTGGAGAGATTGTTCCACCGTGAAGAACACTGACTACTCTTCCAGAAGTTCAGAGTTTCGATTCTCAACACCCACATGGTACCTCATAACCAACTGTAACTCTAGTTTCTGGAAATTCATTGCCCTCTTCTGGCCTCCACACACGTGGCACACACGTGGCACACACGCATACATGCATGCATGCGCAGGCCTACCATTCATATCCATAAAATAAAAATAAATTTTAGAAAAGCATAAATCCGTGGTCACGTTTAAATCGACTAACATCATGTATTGTCACATAAATGTTTGGTGAACACCCTCTGACATCAAAACTTAAAAATATGACCATAGCTAGGCATGGTGGTTCACACTTTTAATGTCCCGCATTTGGGAGGCAGAGGCTGGTGGATCTTTCCGAGCTCAAGGCCAGCCTAGTTTACATAGCGAGCTACAGGCCTGCAAGAGCTATGTCGTGATTCCTTGTCTCAAAAATGACTGTAATCGTTGAGAACTTCGCACTTACTGCTGCTTACGGCCAGCAGAGGAGCGCAGCTGACTCGGACAGGTGCTGCACAGGACGGGTGTCCCAGCTCCAAAGCTGGCCCACGCATCGGAGGTCAGGAAAGGAACTGTGGAAACAGCGCCGCGGCAGGTTGAGCCCTGGTGAAATCAGTTTTTATCTCTGCTGGACTGCTTCTCACCCTCAGGCTACACTACCTCCGACTCACAACGTGGATCTCCAGTGGCTGGTGGAGTGGAACGCGGTCCTGGTCAACAGCCATTACGACGTGAAGAGCCCTTCCCACGTCTGGATCTTCGCGCAGTCTGTCAAAGACCCCTGGGTCCTCTGCCTCTTCAGCTTCCTCCGGCAGGAAAACTTGCCGAAGCATTGCCCCACGGCCCTCAGCTATGCCTGGCCTTACGCCTTCACCCGGCTGCAGTCCGTGATGCCGCTGGTAGACCCAAAGTAAGGTGCCCGTGTGTTTTCAATGCTTATGATTCCTTTCCTGCTATCGCATTCTTAATATATAGTAGAGGTAAAAATATTCTGTCTAGAACAAGGGTTGATTTTTTTTTCTTTTGCGTTAATAATCACTATGACTAAGCGTACTAGTATAGGAAGCTCTGGCTCTTAATACAGAGACTTTTTAAATTCCTCTGTACGTCCTCTCATCCTTGATTGACAGCTGCCTAATTGTTTGAGCACTCCTAATGATCTTTATTTAACAAGTAATCTTTACAGCCTGGCATGGTAATATATGCCTACAATTCTAACACTCAAGGGGCTGAGATAGAAGGATCGCCACAAGACCAAGGCCAGCCCGGCTGTATACAGAAAAGCCTATATAGATCCTGTCTAAACGGAACCCCTAAAACTCATGTTCAAAATCAAGAATTGGAGAGACAGCTGCACACACTGCTCTCGCAAAGGACCCTAGTTCAGTTCCCACTACCCAGGCGAAGTAGGTTGAGTGGCTTCAGCGCCACTGGGATCTGCTGCCCTCTTGTGGCCACCATAGGCATCTGCACTCCTGTATACACACTCGCCTCACGTGCGCACACTTAAAAATAAAAATCAAACAATAAAATCAGGAATTTAGTTTTACCTTTGTTCGCCTCCACATCTACAGCAGCCCAGTCAATGCCAAGAAAACCAGCACGGCAAGCAGTGGAGACAACTATGTTACCCTGTGGAGAAATTACCTCATTCTCTGTTTCGGAGTTGCCAAACCCAGTATTATGAGCCCAGGACACTTACGAGCATCCACTCCAGAGATAATGGCAACGACTCCCGACGGTTCAGTGAGCTACGATAACAAGGTGACATGCTTCAGGGGAATTATTCTGTAAGGGTTTTGTGTTTTGGGGTTTTTGTTTGTTTGTTTGTTTTTTGGTTCGTGTAGCGTTTGTTCCCGGAGCACTGTGCCTGCCGTCTGGAGTAGCATGGAATCCGATTTTTAATCCGCCACATTTCCAGGTTCCATTGAGCATCTTCTGTGAATAATTTCTTGCCCCTCCCCTGCAAGTGTGGAAGGGAAGACTGAGAGATAAGGAAGTTTGCCACTAGGGTACCATGTGTTCAGTGCCTCGAGGCTGGGCTTGTCCACTCCGTGCCGGTTTCCCTCTTCACCAGTGAAATGCTTCAAAACCACGACTTTATCCAACGATTTTGTTAAAGACAGTTGTGTTAACTTAAATAGTTTTTAAAAGAAAAGGGCAGAGTTTTCTTTAGGACTTGTATCCCGGGTAGAAAAGTAATTATACTGTGTTAAATATATGGGTTGGTTTTTGTTTTTAATTTTTATTTTTCCTGAAATGATGGCAGTGCCTTGGGATGTGACTCAGTCACCTGAGACCGATATTGTTTTGTTACCTTCTTTGTCACTTCAAATCACCTCATTCTAGGCCATTGGCACGCCATCAGTGGGCGTCCTGCTGAAGCAGTTGGTACCTTTGATGAGGCTGGAAAGCATCGAAATCACAGAGTCCCTTGTTTTAGGATTTGGAAGAACAAATTCCCTAGTTTTCAGGTATGGCTGCTGCAGAACGTTCTTCAAAATCGTACATGCTGCTGCGATTATAGTGTCTCTCTTAACTCAAGCTTGGGGGTGTTGGGTGCCGGCAGGTGCTGGGGTGCTGATGGGCTGTGCATGGGGGTTTTCTTTAGGTCTTTGTTTGGTGTGCAGGTAAACAGCCTTCCTTGCAGCTTCGATTTTAACCCTCAAATTTTACTGCATTTGCAAGCTTTGTCTTTTGTAACTATACATAAGATAATCCTGTATCCATTCCCAGTTAGCCAGACTTTTTGAGGCGACAACAGCAAAAGCAGAGTAGTGTGTGGTTCCCCGCCATTCCTACAATGACTACAAAGCATTTTGTACCTCTGTATGGTTTTATAGTCACATATCTGAGGAGGATGAAGGTAACATTTAGTAAACAAGAGTCAGGAAAGGGGACTCCCTAAACAGCTCACCTTGGCAATAACTAAGAACTACAAGTTCTTATTACAAGAGAATCAATTAACCAGCATTTAGCCAGTTATTAATTAGTTAGATCTGCTTTAAAAAGATAACTCACAGTTCCTGAAATCAGCGTTCTTTCCAAAAGAACGCAGGTCGCCGTGTACAGGTCGCCGTGTACAGCTCGCCGGCTCTGTGCGTTCCTGGGGGTAGATGCTACTATCCAGCTAACCAAAGGCAGGAGTCTTAACCGCCTCCGTGAGCCTCAGGTTGCACAGCTGCAGGATTTGGTACAACTGAAATGAAGTATCTCTCTAAGAAAACAATGTTAACAGCTGCACCTGTAACTCAGTGGTTAAGAGCACTGGCTGCCCTTGCAGAGGACCTGGGTTCGATTCCCACCACCCTACTTTGGCCTCCATGGGTACTGCATGTATGTTGTATGCAGCTGTACATGCAGATAAAACACATACACATATAACTACAAGTAATTTTTTAAAAGTTCTTAAATCAATTTGGCAAAATAGAATCTGCTCCATAGATTGGTTGAGAGGATATAGGAAATGTGCATATTCAATATAAAAAAATTTAATGGGTAATTGATAAGTAGAAATGAGCTATTAATATTATAAACAAACATTAATATTATATATCATTAGTGTTATATTAATATAATATTCTTTGATATTATGATATGCTGTGATTTTTAATGTTATTAACATGACACATTATTAAATGGGATTTTTTTTTTTGATAAATCCTATGTCTTTATTAGAGTGATGAAGACAAAACCTCAGATTTTCCTCTCTCAGTTCAGAGTAGATTCCCATAAGGTTTCCTGGAGGGTGGTGCCTGCTAACCACATGCATACTGTGGGATTTCCAAACTTTTCTAGCTGCGAGCTAGATCTCACATCTGTTTTAACATAGCAATTCAGAAATGATTTCCCGAAGAGGATAATTTATAACAAGTATAAATGATAGTTGAAGACTGGAGGGAAGGTGAGATCCATGTGTGTGTGTGTGTGTGTGTGTGTGTGATGCATATATATACACATATGATACATATATGTTATAGATACAATACACATGTAAAATATATACAATAAGGTGTATACATATAATGCATATATAAAATGCAGACATGTCTTAGTTATTGTTTCTTTTTTATTTAATCTATTTTTTTTACACAGATTTTGTTTCCCTCCTAGTCCACCTTCTGACTATTTCCCATCCCATATCTCCTCCCCGCTCCCCTGTCTCCAGGAGGATGTCCCACCCTTCTCCCCCCCCACACACACCCCACCAGACCTCTAAACTCCCTGGGGCCTCCAGTCTCTTAAGGGTTAGGTGCATGATCTCTGACTGAACCCAGACCTGGCAGTCCTCTGCTGTAAATGTGTTGGGGGCCTCATATCAGCTGGTGTAAGCTGCCTGGTTGGTGGTCCAGTGTCTGAGAGATCTCGGGGGTCCAGGTTAATTGAGACAGCTGGTCCTCCTTACAGGGTCGCCCTCCTCCTCAGTGTCTTTCAGCCTTTCCCTAATTCAACAGCAGGGGTCAGCAGCTTCTGTCCATTGGCTGGGTGCAAATATCTGCATCTGACTCTTGCAGCTGCTTGTTGGGTCTTTCGGAGGGCAGTCATGATAGGTTCCTTTTTGTGAGCACTCCACAGCCTAAGTAAGGCAAGCCTTGGGACTTCCCCTTGAGCTGGATCCCACTCTGTGCCTGTTTCTGGACCTTCTTTTCCTCAGGTTCCTCAACATTTCCATCCCTGCAGTTCTTTCAGACAGGAACAATTATGGGTCAGAGTTTTGACTGTGGGATGGCAACCCCATCCCTCACTTGATGCTCTGTCTTTCTGCTGGAGGTGGGATCTACAAGTTCCCCAATCTAAGCTTCTAAGACCTCAAAGCCCGCCCCCACAGTGACACACTTCCTCCAACAAGGCCACACCTCCTCCAACAAGGCCACACCTCCTCCAATAAGGCCACACCTCCTAACAGTGCCACTTCCTGTGGGCCAAGCATTCAAACACATGAGTCTTTGGGGGCCATACCTATTCAAACCACCACAACATATACCACAAACAGAGATGTCATGAGATATGCATTAATGTTATCAAAACATTTTTACTACACAGGATAGGTTTTAACGAAAACTGTGGTATTTTGTCCCGTGCTATAATTTGCATCTATCAGAAAACCCAATGTAAACTTTACTCTGAAACACAGGTTTCATGTTTTAAATCTCTTATGTGTCAGTCTCCTGAGTATGTCTCTAAGGAAGTTCAATATTGACCCTCTCCTCCATCTGATTGGACTGAAAGGTTTTTTGAGAGCTGAGACTCAGTTTATCATTGTTTTCAGTTTCTGAAAGCCAGTCCTGAAGCTCCCTGGATTTAGTAAATACTTGGGAAATCCTGTTTCATCGTTCAGAGAGGGTGTCCTGCCATATACATATGCACAGCGCCAGAATGAGGACAGATACTGTCTGTGTAGAGCAACACCGACGGAGATGTCACCAGAAGTTTTAGCTGGTTACCAAGTGAAGTAAATGTGTTATTTAGGCTGGAATGGGTACATGGGTGACACGTCTGATATCAATAACAACAAATTTCAAATGTGACCGTTTCTCTCTGTAGAGAATTGGTTGAAGAACTCCATCCGCTAATGAAGGAGGCACTAGAGAGAAGACCAGAGGTAAGGTTGGGAAGCTCCATCATGAGGGCCTGACTCATTTGGTCAGTGGTCTGACTCTCCAGTCAGCTTTGTCATCCTCTAAAGAATGCAGACACCCCACCCTGTTCCTAACAGTGAACCTTAGTATAGTACATTAGATTTTCAGTAGTCAAATAATTGGTGTCTTCATGGATTTTCTAAATGCACAAATGCAAAACGACTCAGTCACTTAGATGTGTTTTTATTTTTGCAAAAGATCCAAGGCAAAATCTAATTTTGGTTTTTAGCTTGCTTGGCTTTATTATCATCTTTATTAACAAGCCAGGTTCGAGGAGTCCGGAATTTACTTACAATGCACCAAGATTGAAAAATAATAAGATTAAAAAAGAAGCTTCCCATAAATATGATACAAGAAACAGTAGAAATCTGGGGATGGGGAGAGGGCTCAGCTCTTGAGAGCGCAGGCTGCTCTTCCTGAGAGCCCCGGGTGATCCCTAACTTCAGTTCTAGGGAATCTGACGCCCCCTCCTGGCTTCCATGAGCACTGCATACACAAGGTATACATACCTGTAGGCAAAACACCTATAAGCATAACAATAAATATTTTAAAAAAAAAAAAGATGTAGCAGCAGAAATTTAACAGTCTGAAGATTAATTAGCATGCGCTCCCTGAAGAGACTGGGGATGGTCAGCATCCCGAGTCCCCTCCAGTCACTCGGCAATGCTCAGCCTTTCATCAGACGTTGGCGCCTCTGCACCCGGCCCGCTACCCAACACTTCCACCTCCTGTATTCTCAGAGGCTGACTTACAATATTTTCCTTACAGCCTGTAATAACTGGCATTGTCCCCACCTATTAGGAAGAAAGGGCAGTGCATCCCCTTCACACTTAGAAAACTTGAAAATACTAAATTAGGCCCTAAAGTTCGCACTGTATTGTCCGTGACTGTAAGTGGCGTTGCCGCTTTCTCCGCAGAACAAGAAGCGCCGAGAACGGAGAGATTTGCTGAGGCTACAGCTGCTTCGGATATTCGAACTTCTGGCGGATGCTGGGGTAATAAGTGACAGGTGAGATTAAATGACTGAGCGGACCTCCCTTTGCCCAAGCCTCTTTTTCTACTTTTTTTTTGGTTTTTTGAGACAGGGTTTCTCTGTGTAGCCCTGGCTGTCCTGGAACTTACTCTGTAGACCAGGCTGGCCTCGAACTCAGAGATCTGCCTGCCTCTGCCTCCCGAGTGCTGGGATTAAAGGCGTGCGCCACCACTGCCCGGCTCTCCTTGTTCTTTTAAATATATTACTTCAGCAAAGATTCTGGCAAGCCGTCCTTCTCTTTCTTCATAACCCCTTATAATGTACATAAAAGCCAAATTTGCCACGTGAACTCCAACTGTCCATCCGGTCTTCCTTAAGCCCCCGCTCCTTCGTTCTGACTTGTCTCAAAGCATCCTCCCCCTTCTCTTTCAGCACAAATGGAGCTCTAGAACGAGACACCTTAGCGCTTGGAGCTTTGTTCTTGGAATACGTGGACTTGACCCGCATGCTCTTAGAAGCCGAAAATGACAAAGAAGTCGAAATTCTTAAAGACATTCGAGCACATTTTAGCGCCATGGTTTCCAACTTGATTCAGTGTGTTCCAGGTAATCCCGTTCACGTCCCCCACCACTGCTCTGTCCTGGTCCCTAAGGGCCTGCATAGAGGTCTAGGGTAATTTCTGAGGCACTGGAATTACACATGAGAACAGGTCACCTCAACTTAACACAGTCACCAACAGAACTGTCAGAATCACGTTTAGTATTGTTGCTTGCCACTTCTTTTGTTCTGTTTGGTCTTGGAGACGGGGTTTCTCTGTGTAGCTCTTGTTGTCCTGGAACTCACTCTGTAGACCAGGCTGGCCTTGAACTTATAGAGATCCGTCTGCCTCTGCCACCCAAGTGCTCGGGTTAAAGGCGTGTGCTACCACTGCCTGACTGGGCTTTCCATGTCCGTCATTCTGAAAATGAAGTGACATCATTTTGGAGGAAGGAATGCCCAAGAAAACTCCCCGCATGCTCCAGTGTCTCCCTTGCCTCTGAGCTAAACTGATCTCAGCCACTTTCCTTCGGTCACTGTGCTAACTAGAGGTCTGTAGAGCAGAATACCTTTTGTGTTTGCTTTGACTTAACTGCTGCATCTTGCAGAAGACCATCTCATAGTATGCATAGATAGGAAACATTTTTACTCCTGTGGAGACATACGAAACAGAGGGGATGGTTTACTTGTGATAGTTACGAGAATTATAAATTGTGGATTTATATAAAAACAACTGGGCTAATGTGCCATTTTGTTATTTTGATGTTATTAACTGTACTGCTCCACCTCAGCTGTTAGGTGCTTTAAACTACAATTTAAGCTTGTCTTCTTCGGTATATTATTAGATTATATTATATATATTATATTCCACTATGTTCTCTCTAACAAGAGGGAGCAAAAATTCATTCTATATACACAAAAGCTAAGTGAAAAGATAGGTTAGACCAGCACTTCTGAACCTGTGGATCACCATGACCCATTTTAGGAGTCAAATGACCCTTTCACAGGGGTCAAATATCAAATATCCTACATGTCAGATACTTACATTAGGATTCATAACAGAAGCAAAATTACAAGTAGCAACACAGTAATTTTATGGTTGGGATTCACCACGATCCAAAGAACTATATATTAGAGAGTCTTGGTATAAGGAAAGGTAAAGAACCCAGAAGGAAAAACTGTGTTGAAATTTATTTTAAAAGTCAAGTTTCTGTAACTAAAGAAAACAGAAGTTATTGGGCTTGTACAGCTCATTGGAGAGTGTGTGCTGCACATGCACAAAGCCCCATGTTCTATTCCCAGCTCCAAGCAAAGGAATTCAGCTTAGGAAAGTCAAGTCGGTTCTTGGGGATGGAGAGGTTGGATCAGGTTCTGCCCTTGCTTAGGACCCAAGTTTACTCCCAGCACCTGTATCGGGCAGCTCAGACCTACCTGTCACTTCAGTTTCCCATGATCCAATGCCTCCTCCTGACCTGTGTGGGCACCTGCCCTCATGTGCACTTATCCACATATAGAAAAATATAATTAAAGATTAAAGAAAAAACTTTAAGAAAAGTGGAATTTTTTTCTCTCCCCAGTTTGAGGGTAATATTCAATAGTGCCATGTTTATGTATTCAGTCTAATATACGCTAATAACGGTCTAATAGCAGACCCCGGTTTTGTGTTATTCTCCCTAGTTCATCACAGAAGATTTCTCTTCCCCCAGCAAAGCCTACGGCACCATCTCTTCATCTTGTTCAGCCAGTGGGCGGGCCCCTTCAGCATCATGTTTACACCTCTGGATCGGTACAGTGACCGAAACCACCAGATAACAAGATACCAGTACTGTGCTTTAAAGGTTGGTTTGCAACATCAGTGGTCTCCTCTGTTATGCTAACAACCATGCCTTAAAAATAAGGTCAAAATAAGTGGTATAATACAATAAAAATATAGGTAAGAATATAAAAAAATCAAATGGATGTATGCATGCGCATTTAAATATAAATTCAGTAATTCCAAGTGCATAATTGAAGATGTGGGTAAATATGTAACCGTGCCAACTGGGCCCACAATTACAAAATATAAGATTGTGTCAGGTTCCTACTTTTATCCTGTGTTTCTTCTGGGCGAGAACAGGTTTGCCCATTTATCCCTGAAGTTACTATATTGCTACTTAATTTCCAATCTAAGAAGGAGGAAAACAAGCAACAGCACGCCCACACTGTGGAAACCTTTCGGTCTGAAGCAGCTTGGTCTCCGTATTGCTTACTTCTCCATGACGGGGATGAAGTACCAGGGCCAAAAGCAGCGTATAGAGGTCTGAGGTTATTTCTGCCTACAGTGTCCAAGGCTAGAGTTCACAGGGATGGGAAAGTCTAGCGTGCTGACAGGCGCAGGGAGCTGCCAATCTCTCTTCACCACGCACACAGGAAGCAGAGAAAGCAGGAGACATGTTACTCCGGTTTCATCTCCAGGTTTCACGGTTTCTGATTTCAGGCAATGTCGGCGGTGCTGTGCTGTGGCCCTGTTTTTGACAATGTCGGCCTCTCTCCAGATGGCTATCTGTATAAATGGCTTGACAATATTCTGGCTTGTCAAGATTTACGAGTAAGTATGAGTCAAGAAGGCATTGCTTTTGGACATTTTTTTGAGGTTAGCGTGATGCACATACCACCTTGTCTCCATAGTCACACAAGTTTAGATATGTACTTAAGAACATTGTCGTGGGAGGTACCAGGCCCAAAAGTACAGCGTCGTTTAACCAAATCGACCGAAAACTGACTCATAAAGTGAGGCTCAAAACAGTTCGCATAATTTGAAAACACCATTTATACTCAGTATCATTAAACTAGGAACGAGTAATTAAAATATCATTGAAATGTACTTCCTGGAAGCTAGAGACAGTGCAGCACCAAAGACTGCTTGCGGCTCTTGCAGAGAACCTGAATTGAGTTCCCAGCACCCACACTGGGCAGCTCACAACCGCCTGTAACACCAGCTCCAGGGAATCCAGCGCCCTCTTCTGGTCTCCTCAATCACTCACAAACACAGAGTGTGTTTGTATATATGCACATACACGTAATTAAAAATTAAATAAGTCTTTTAAAGCAATAATTATATGCTTCCAGACAGCCAGTAAATTGAAGTAGATAACAATAGTGACTGGAAAGTTACCATTATCTTTAAATGAAATAGTATGAAAATAATCCATTTGTGTTTTGTAAATAAAACTGTGCTTAAAATGAAGTGATATATATCTCACTTCATAATACAGGCTACTGGTAATTTGTAGCCTGTTCACCACAAGAAGTTAGTATAAGAAATAGCTTAACTGGGCTGGAGAGACGGCTCAGCGGTTAAGAGCACTGACTGCTCTTCCAGAGGTCCTGAGTTCAATTCCCAGCAACCACATGGTGGCTCACAACCATCTGCAATGGGATCTGTGCACTCTTCTGGGGTGTCTGAGGACAGCTACGGTGTACTCATATATGCATAAAATAAATAAATCTTTATAAATAAATTAAAAAAAAAAGAAATAGCCTAACCAAGTCAGAAAATTTTAATAACAATATTATAGTACTAACTTTTCCACTCCTGTGACAAAGCACCTTTTAAGGGAGTTTTTAAAATTGTAAAAATTTCTCAAAGAACCAAAAAAAGAATTATAAAAATTTTGCTTGCGATTACAAAAATTTTTAATTATATTTTAAGGAGAAAATTTGGGGGAGAAAAAAATGTATTATAGTCAATGGCGGGAGATCATGGTTGTCAGAGGTGACTCTGGTGGGGGTGTTACACTAAGTCTGTTCATGTGAGGTGGGCCTGGAAGCAGGAGAGAAAGCTAGATGGACCAGGGTTAGGTGTGACCATCAAAGACCCCTAGAGACTGCCAGCCAGGCCCCACCTCCTAAGAGCTCCAGGGCCTCCAATCTGAGAGCCAAGCATTCAAAACATGAGCTTGTGGGGCATTTCAAACCCAGGCTATTAATACAGCAGATACATAAGCCAAGTCCTTCCTTTTTGGCCTGATTGCAACTGCCAAGAAGAGTGGATGACTTCAGAAAGAGGCAGGCAACGTTACCTTCTGAGGAGAATGGAGTCTCCATCTTAGTGGTGGGTGTTGCCTTCCCAGAGTACAGCAGAGCCTGCATCCTAGCAGCATGGCTGCATTGGACCCCCTTAAGCCAAAGCGAGTGGCACAAAGATCAACCCAAATGAGTGTCCAACCCCACTTAAGGTTGTTTACCTGACCTGTATTAGCTACGTTGGATCATATGGATTTATCTATGGATTTCTCTACAATGTTTTCTGATGAAGTAAGAATAACTGGTTCATTCCTTGTTCTCAGGTTCACCAGCTTGGCTGTGAGGTCGTCATGTTGCTACTGGAGCTTAATCCTGACCAGATAAACCTTTTCAATTGGGCCATCGACCGATGTTACACAGGTTCCTACCAGCTTGCGTCAGGCTGCTTCAAAGCCATAGCAACTGTGTGCGGAAACAGGTATGAGTTTTTGTAATTAGTGTTCAGTGGCACTGACACTTGCTCTCTGTGATGTTAGAGCTGAGCAGATGACTGCTCAGCTGTTTATCTCTAGAGTGTGACAGCCCAGAATGGCTTCTGTGTCCCTCGAAGGTAAGCTAGCCACTCTAAGTTTCCATGATATTGCTAATTCCATTTGATCGGGAGATATTCACAGTGAAGTGTGGAAGCAACATTTGAAAATAATCAAAACAATACACTGAAGGAATTAAAGCATCCACGTGGACAAGGGTCCTGACACCTTGACTGTGAGCCCATAGGCCAGCCACACACAAATCAGACCCAGGAAAATCCCCTCTGCTCAAAACTTCAAGAGGGATGCAGGAAGGAGGCGTGGTGCTTCAGAGTCTGAATGTTACACTCATTTGAAAATGTATGATTTGAGCCCAGAGCCTCGTGCATGCTAAAAGTGTTCACCGCTGAGTCACGCCCCAGCCCAAAGCCTCTAAAGCCACCGTCCTTATTCCATAACAAGCGAGTTCATGAAGCCCTTTGGCACTATAACTTAGTAAGTGTAATACTGGCGTAACTAGATTAAATTCCCCAAGTTGCATAAACTACTCCTCAGAGAGAGAGCGTACGGAGTAGGAAGACAGAATAGAAAACAGTAAAGGTTTCTACTTTAAAAGCTTCATGGAGGGACTGGAGTGACGCCTCAGTAGTTAACGACATGTGTTGCCGACAACCTGAGTTCAGTACGCAGCACCCACGC
Source organism: Rhynchomys soricoides (assembly GCA_019843965.1). Lineage (NCBI taxonomy): Eukaryota > Metazoa > Chordata > Mammalia > Rodentia > Muridae > Rhynchomys > Rhynchomys soricoides. The sequence continues at coordinate 3,760,945 of JADRCH010000137.1, forward strand.
CATGGACTTCACGACCTCCTGTAACTCCAGTTCCAATATTGGAGCCCAGGTGATCCAATACTTCTGGGCTCCCCAGGCACTTGCATGAATGTGATGCACATACATATACTCAGATACACATAAAAAGAAATGAGTCCCAAAACAGACAGGGCAAGCCGGACAGTGGTGATGCACAACTTTAGTCCCAGCCTTCAGGAGGCAGAGGCAGGCAGATCTCTTTCAGTCTGTCACCAGCCTAGTCTACAGAGTGAATTCCAGGACAGACAGGGCTACACAGAGAAACTCTGTCTCGAAAAACCAAAATAGGGGACTGGAGAGATGGCTTAGCGGTTAAGAGCACTGACTACTCTTCCGAACGCCCTGAGTTCAATTCCCAGCAACCACATGGTGGCTCACAACCATCTGTACAGCTACAGTGTACTCATATACATAAAATAAATAAATAAATCTTAAAAAAAAAAAAACAAAATAGATACATAAATAAATAAAGACAGGGCAGTGTCCTTGCTAAGGACACAAGTCAAGGTGCCACCCCAGACGTGTCTAACTTGCTAGCCAGCATGTCTTATAACCATACTGTGTATTTTTCTTCTTTCCTCAGGAACTATCCCTTCGACATAGTGACGCTGCTGAACCTTGTTCTCTTCAAGGCCTCTGACACCAACAGAGAGATTTACGAAGTCTCCATGCAGCTCATGCAGGCAAGTATCACTCGTGCGTGTGGAGATTTCCATCCTTGGCTCAGGACACAGTTGCCTGTTTCTGTGTGTCATATGAAGATCAAGGAACCACGCACACAGTGTTCTCCAGACAGAGCCGTTAGCTGGCTCGTGTGAAGATAGACACATTTGCGATGTTATTACAAACATTCCTGAGCCATCCAGATAACACCCATTAAAGACTGCTTCTTAACTCTTCCTCACAGATCCTTGAAGCAAAGCTTTTCGTGCACTCCAAGAAAGTTGCGGAACAAAGACCTGGCAGTATCCTGTACGGGACACATGGACCGTTGCCACCTCTCTACAGTGTGTCGCTAGCCCTTCTGTCCTATGAACTGGCCCGGATGTACCCTGAGCTCACCCTTCCCCTGTTCTCAGGTACCACCCAGTTGTCACGTTGACCCTATCATCGACTCTTGCCCTGAGAAGCTTTCATAAGTCTAATGCAGTCTTAGTGAAATCGTGTCAGACACTGGTGATAAATCTGCACATTGGAATTGCTAAGGGCTAAATCTAGTTACCCATGAAAGCAAATTCAAGAATATTTGAGTTTTTTTAATTAATTATTATTTTATGTCTGTGGGTGTTTTGCCTGCTTGCATCATGGTCATGTGAGTGGAGTGCTGACAGAGGCCAGAAGAGGGCGCCAGATGCCCTGGAACTAGAGTTACAAACACTTGTGAGCCACCATGTGGGTTCTGGGGTTTAAACCCAGGTTCTCTAGAAGAACGCCTGTGCTCTTAAACACTGAGCCATTCCCTCCAGTGCCTCAAGAATATTTTTAAATGTTTAAATTAGTTAAAGCAATGTAAGTATGAATAAGTACCTGACAAGTACAAAAGACTTTTAGGTCAGTAAACAGAGTTCTATGTGTGTGTGTGTGTGTGTGTGTGTGTGTGTGTGTGCGCGCGCGCGCGCGTGCACACACATGCACATGTGTTTGTGTGATATATATATAAATATCCAAAAAATTATATATATATATAAAATATCGCCAACATGCTTAAAATAACTCCTAATTATTTATATATTTGGTAATGTTAAATATATAGTCTTATTATATTTTATATTACTACAGTGATGTTGTAGTATACATATACCTTGTCCCCTCTGCAGTCTTCATGAATAACTCATGCGAATCAGGTCATCAGGTCTCAAAGGGAACCTCCCTGCCCTTGCCAAGAGGCAGTCTGTGGCCCAGAATGTCCCTCTTACAAAGTGTCTCCTATGTGAATTGGAGATAGATGTGGAGCCCCACAGCAACAAACCCACTTGCTGACTTGTGTCAATGCTTAGGCCTGGCTGTCCCCTTCCCTGCCCCCACAGAGTCCATTATTTGCTGATCAACCACTCCTGAACACGAGGCCTGTTCTGGAGTTGTTGATATTTCCCAAGGTTGGAAAGAGTGATCCTGCCCATCGCTGCTCAGGAACCTGCTAGGAAACAAGCGCCGTGCTGGCACTGATCAGCGTAGTGTGCTGGTGTCTCCATCATTTGCTGCTGGGCAGCTGTGCACTGTGAAACCCCAGCATAGGGGATTGCTCTCATTTTCCTGATCAGCTGATGGAAGAGCAGGGAGGTTGTTTAACTGAGCCACACAGCTGTGCATGGAGCCAGATGTGGTGAATCTGGGGTTCAACACATGTCCTCCAGACACTGATCCTTGTTTTATACGTTGTTACTCCTTGTCCACTAACTGTGTTTGAACTCATGAGGCTTTCAGCTCAGTCCTTGCTTATCCGCCTCCCCTGCCCCTTCCTGCACAGAGGATCAAGGATGATCAAGTGGTTTCCTGAATGCAAACCACTGTTAGATCAGTAAACTTGTGTTCCTGGTTAATTTGTTTCAGGGAATAATGAGTAACTGTCCTTTGCCCTGTCCCTTCAGAGGTGAGCCAGAGATTCCCCACAACACACCCAAATGGACGGCAGATCATGCTCACCTACCTGTTGCCATGGCTACACAACATTGAACTGGTGGACAGCAGACTCCTCCTCCCGGGGTCAAGTCCCAGCAGCCCCGAGGATGAGGTCAAGGACCGGGAAGAAGTGACTACTTCTCACGGGCTAAAAGGGAATGGCTGGGGCTCTCCGGAAGCCACCTCTCTGGTCCTGAATAACCTCATGTACATGACAGCCAAGGTACCTCATGTAGCGTGGCTCCATCGGGAGGGAAGCCCCGGGTTCACAAAACCTTTGCCACAAACCCAAGAAAATAATGTTTATCATAAAAATGACACAGAACGCGTCGAGTGGTAGTGGCACAGCAGGACACTTAGTGCCACTGAATTCTGTACTTAAAAATATGCTATAGAGAAAGTCTAGAGTTCAAGACCATCCTCAGCTGCATAGTGAGCTGGGATCCAGCCAGGGCTGCATGAGACCCTGTTTCAAAAAAACAAAAAGCAACAACAACAACAACAAAAGGGAAAGATGTTCTTGTTGCCAGGGTAAACTCCCTTTCCCTCCTCAGTATTTGGTAAAGAAAGATAATATTGTATTCACGGAAATATATTCCTGGTTTAGTTGTCTTGTGGAGGATCTGAATTCTATTTCTGTTTTCTAGTTTTGGAGCTGATCTAATAATTTTGTGGGCTACAATAGTTATATAAATTACAAAGGAGCTGGTAAACCTTAATAAGGTTTCCTTAATAAGGAAATACAAATAATCGTTTGGGGCATTTAAAAAATTATTTTGGTGAGGATGGGGGATGTATCTCAGGGTAGAATTCTTGCACTGAATGTAGGAAGCCCCGGGTTCAAATGCCTCGTACTGCAGTTAAAGAAAGGGGGGATTATAAAGTGACTTTTAGATAAATAGGTCCTTAGATACATGCATACATAGGGGCATCCATAAACAGGTATATATACACACATATATGTGCATACATGGGTACATACATAAAAAGGTACATACATACATATATACATAGGGATATACATACACAGATATATAGATCATATGTACATACATAGAAAGGTACATAGATACATACGTACGTACATACGTGGGTCACACATGGGTACATACATAGAAAGGTACATATATAGATATATGGGTACATACATATATATTTACATACATATAGATACATAGATAGACAGATACAAACATAAATCTGTTTGTATCACATAGATATCACATATTTGGGGGAACCCATGGCCCACATTTTTTAAGAATGCTTGTATGGGTACTTATGTAGCTGATCTATGTATACTAAGCTGCCATCCACCCCAAAATGTTGCTTTTATCAAATATTTCCACCCTCCTAATAATTTTGAACGAGTATAACCTTCACAACAACTTAGGTTATGCGTACACTCACGTAGGCTGCTTTTAATCTTGTCCGAGTTAGTATGGAGATGAAGTCCCAGGAGCAGAAATGGAGAACGCTTGGAACGCACTGGCCAACAATGAGAAGTGGAGTAACAACCTGAGGGTCACACTGCAGTTCCTCATCAGCCTGTGCGGGGTCAGCAGCGACACCATCCTTCTGCCCTATGTAAGTGCCCTGCAGGCTTCCAGGAATGCTGGTTCCCTCTGGGGCTACCCCTTCCATTTGAAGCTCATACTCTCAGCTCTTGGTACAACAAAAGTCTGGGTTTCAAATCCTGAAAATCCCTTGGGGGCTCATCCAGGTGATGCATAAAAGCTCCTCTGCCCTGCCAACACAGGCTCCATGTCAGCCCCTTGGATTAAGCTTCAGGACACAGACATCTGTGAACTGAGGGTTATTTTCCTGATAGTTACCAAAGCTCCCTTTATAAACAGCACCAGTAGGAAAGAGGTCAAATGTAAAAGTCAGTACTAATAAAAAATGCTTCCGGTTTGCCTACAATGTTATTGAAGCCAAACAAAAATACAACAGACCTGGGATTTTATGTAGATGAATGTTTACCCACATATGTGTATGTGCAGCATGTGCATGCAGTACCCACAGAGGCCAGAAGAGGGCGACAGATCCCCCTGGAATGGGAGTTATAATACTGAGCACCCTGGAATTGAACTCTGATCTTTTGCAAGAGCAGCCAGTGCTCTTAAATGAAGAGCCATCTCTCCAACCCCCAATTAGATTTCTCTTTTCAAAATTAATGTGATAGGAGAGAAAGCAGAGCAGAGATATCAGTGTGGTGTATTCTGTTTTTACTTGAGGATGGTGGATCAACAGAGACTAACAGCCGTTCCTAACAGACTCACTTGGCTTCTCTGTGTGGTTTGTGAGTTTATGACTTCCAGTTGTTCTGGGCTGCTTCAGCCACGCTGCAGGTTAGACATCAGGACCTGCAGTTAGGTGACACACTGGTATCTCCATGTTTAAAACCTAAAACTTGACAGACAGCTAAAATGCATTTGTTTCTAACAACAAAGAGGAGGGGAGAGGTGTCTTAGTTACTATTCTATGCTGTGAAGAGACACCATGACCAAGGCAACTCTTATAAAAGAAAACATTTAGTGGGGGGGCTTGCTCACAGTTTTAGGGGGTTAGTCCATGATCATCATGGTGGGAAGCAGACAGGCTTGGTGCTGGCCTAGTAGTTGAGGGCTTTACATCCTGTGCATGGACAGCAGCAAGAAAAAAGGGAAAGAAGTGGGCCTAGGCTTTTAAAACCTCAAAATTTACTTCCCCCAACAAGGCCACACACCCTGATCCTTCTCAAACAGTTTCTACCAACTGGGGACTAAGATTTCAAACCTATGAGCCTATGGGGGCCATTTTCATTGAAACCACCACAGGGAGGGGGGACTGTATTCCCTTTTTCATAAAAATAGCAGTTATTTTTCCCAGAGCAGATACAATAAATCATTTTTGTCATATAAGTAAGTACCTAGTGCCACTGGACACCAGTAAAATCTTGCAATGCTTTGGGCTTCAATTGACTCAGTTAACCCTGAAAGTAATGTTGTTTTCTTAATGAAGTCACTCAAGATGATACCTGTGTAGTGTGGCTTTAACCCCAACACTTAGATCATCCCAGGATAGCAAAGGTCAGTTGATGAGCAGTACCAGATGGCAGTGTGCCCCATGATGAAGGGGTTCCAGCCCAACACTCTGATGGAGAATATATCCGTCTTTTATTTTCTTCTCCAAGATTAAGAAGGTGGCAATATACTTGTGTCGGAGTAACACCATCCAGACTATGGAAGAGCTTCTCTTTGAGCTGCAGCAGACAGAGCCAGTGAACCCCATTGTCCAGCACTGTGACAACCCACCCTTCTATCGATTCACAGCCAGCAGCAAGGCTTCAGCAGCTGCTTCAGGTAGGGACAGGCCACCGGGAACACACCCTGTCAGGCCATGCACTGAACATGTTTGAGTGGCTCTTACTGTTCGTTTTCCTGGGAATGCATTCATTTAAGAGATTGCTTAAGAATAGGTCTCGGATGCCGGCAGTGGCGGCACACGCCTTTAATCCCAGCACTTGGGAGGCAGAGGCAGGTGGATTTCTGAGTTCGAGGCCAGCCAGGTCTACAGAGTGAGTTCCAGGACAGCCAGGGCTATACAGAGAAACCCTGTTTCAAAAAAAAACAAAAACAAACAAACAAAAAAGAATAGGTCTCCAAGACCCTCAGCATACAGTAATTGGATTAACAAATGACTTTGTAAGGATAATCATGAATTAGTGGCCCAGTGGCTTCCCTGCCACAAGGAGTTATTTTACGGTTAGACACTGCAGTCGCTTAGGGATTTCAGTTCTGAACTTACTGTATACCTTAATGGAATCTCCTTGGTAACATTCTCCCAGGATTGACTAGACTATTCCATGAAATCCAAAATGCTCAAAAATCTGAAACTTTTTGAGTACTGGCATAATAACCCAATGTGAGAGCTCAATGTATACAAATTTTGCTCATTATTTTTAAGAGATGTATTCATTTTTATTTCGTGCACATGGCCTACATGTGTGTAGTGCACCATGTACATACAGTACCCTCAGAGGCCAGAAGAGGGCCTCAGATCCTGGAACGGGAGTTACAGATGGTCATGACCTGCCCTGTGGGTATAGAGATCTAGTCCTAGGTCCTCTCCAAGAGCAGAACATGGTTTTAACTGCTGAACCATTTCGCCTGCCCTGGTTTTGCTCATAGTTATGAATGTATAAAATTACTTTAAGGCATATTGTATATTAGAGATACAGAAAACAGAAATGAATTTCATGCTTAAGCTTGAGCCTTGCCTCTAAGACAGTTCTATCATACATGCACAAATATTCCAAAACCTAAAATAGCTAAAGTCTGAAACATCCTGACCCCGTGAATTCTGGATATCAGATATTCACCGGGCTTTATTGCTTCAACCAATTTGTATCTGTTCATTTCAAGAAATACATACTAGTTCTCTCAAGTTTCCTGAAGCTTCCTTTCAGTTTACTTAATATTGAATCTGTCTCCAACCCTGTTTTTTCCTTCCCTCTTTACCTTACTCCTTAGTGAAGTGGGGGTTTTTGTTTTGTTTGGTTTGGTTTTTTTAGTGAGACACTAGCCTAGGAATCAGAGTTTGACTTGGAATTCCTTTCATACCATTAGTTGGATAATTCCTGGACCCATTAACAAAGATATGGCAGCGCCTGCCTTTACTGCCAGTGTTGAGGAAGCAGAGGGAGGAGGGTCGTAAACTGAAGGCCAGTCCAGGCTACCGAGCAAGACCCTGTCTCAGGGACAGCAGTAAAAGTGAGTCTATTCACAGCTGCAGCAGACCTACCCCATGTAAGGTCATGACCTGAAGCTAGAAACATCTGAGAATGTTACCCCTTAGTTTTTTATGAGGAAGGAGGAGTCTGGTTTGGCCAACACAGATGTCTAGAATTCCATGGGTGGACTTTGAGACAGTTGTTTAGAATGTCTGCGATTGTACGGAAGATGTAAAAACTGCCAAGCGTGGGATTTTACAGTAGATCCTTTCCTGAATTGCTTCCGATCTGAGCCGGCCCCCTCTGCAGACTCTGTCTCTGATGTCTTCCAATCCCTTCCACAGGAACCACCTCAAGCAGTAACACTGTAGTTCCTGGCCAGGACACTTTCCCAGACCCTGAGGACAGCAAGATACTGAAGGGATCTGATGACAGGTCAGTGTATGCGTTTGGCTTGATGTCCACTCTCATGTCCAGCAGGAGTCTAAGCGGAAGCATCTGCCTGACTTAGTCAGGTTTCCTAAGTTCATTGGGACGGAAGCCCATCTTTATGCTTCAGAACACAGACTGACATTCGTCACAAGATCAGAGAATGAGACATTCTTCTGGTGCCTGAATCCTACTTAGACCTGGGCTTCATAAAAACCAATGGTTGGAGGCTGGAGATGTGGTTCAGTGGTTAAGATTACCGTCTGCTCTTCAGAGGACCCAGGTTCTGTCACCAGCACCCACATGTCAGCTCACAACCATCTATAACTCCAGTACCAGGAGATCCAATGCCCTCTTCTGGTCTCCATGAGGGCTGTGTGATGTGTTTTACAAAGACCAGGATATGTTTTGTAGGGCTTGGGATGGTGCAGCGGGAGGGGGTACCTCAGTGGATCCTTGCTAGGTGTGGTATAGAACAGAGTTTATTTGGGGTCATGAGAAGGGAGGAGAGAGAGAGAGAGAGAGGCCAAACAGTCCCTTTTACAGTAAGCCAGGCCTACCTGGCTGTTGCTAGGTAACTGTTAGGCGGAGCCTAAAAGAAATGCCAACTCTGTGTGCACATGGTGCAGATACATGCAGGCAAACACTCACTCATCTGCATACAATAAAAATAAATCAATCATTTTGGAATTAAAAAAAAAAACACACACACACACTTTTTTTTTTTTTTTTTTGCCAGTAGGCAGAATCCGTAGGCAGAATCCGTAGGCAGAGTCCGTTTGTAGTTAGAGGAGATTTGGCGCATTATACTTTCAGATTGGTGCATGGTCTCTGTCAGATTCTGAAATGTCTTGAGGAAGCTCTCTGTATCAACCTTGTATTAACCAGTTTTTGTTACTGTAGCACAGACCTGAGACAGGCTAACTCAGACGGAAAGAAGTTTACTTAGCTCACAGTTGTAGGGGCTGGTATTCTAAACAGCACAGTCTGGGCTTCGGCATCAGATCCGCTGGCTGCATCAGACCATGACAAGAGCGTCTGTGAGCGCTCTCTCTCTGTCTCTGTCTCTCTCTGTGTGTGTCTCTGTCTCTGTGATTTATTCTCTGTCTCTCTCTCTGTCTCTCTCTCTCTGTCTCTGTCACTCTCTGTCTTTGTCTCTCTCTCTCTCTGTGTGTCTGTCTCTCTGTGTCTCTCTCTCTCTCACTCTCTCTCTCTCTCTCTCTCTCTCTCGATCACTCACCTGCTCTCGTTCTTGCTCTTCATATAAAGCCACCAGAATTACAGGGGCTCCATCCTAACTGTCTTACATTATCTAGTTATCGTCCTCAGGTCCTTCCTTCTTCTTATATACATAAATGGTTATTTAGAGGCTGGATTGCCTCAGAGTAGAGAGCAGAGTATACATTAAATGTTACGTAGATGAACGAACATTTTACGTGTAATCTCTTTGTGTACAAAATACCCAGCAAGGTCCTACTAGGTCCATTTTTTTTCCCTAAACATCTTCCTTGTAAATGCCACAGTGAGATGAAGTCTCCATCCTCTTAATGCCATTCATTGATATAAAGTGGAAGAGTCAGGCACCTACGTGAGCCCATGGAGACAGCCAGTTCAACCCACAACAATCCTCACTCTCACTGGTCTTGTGTTTTTTCACATCCTTTTCTTTCTATCTTTCTTTCTTTCTTTTTTTTCCTTTTGTTTTTTCAAGACAGGGTTTCTCTATGGCCCTGGCTGTCCTGGAACTCACTCTGTAGACCAGGCTGGCCTCGAACTCAGAAATCCACCTGCCTCTGCCTCCCAAGTGCTGGAATTAAAGGCGTGTGCCGCCACTGCCTGGCTGCTTTAGCACATCCCAATTAACCAAGAACACCCTTTTCCTGTGGTACCAAGAACCCGTTCTTCCATATGAGCTCTGCACAACTCCTTCTCTCTTACCCTCACTCCTGTCTTCTCATTGCCTGTGAAGAAAGAGATAAAATCCAGGGACTCTGTGTTGCAAATGATAGTGAAGAGCAAAGAGACAAACAGACTCAGGGTTTTTTGTTTCGTTTTGTTTTACTCCCCTTCACTCTTTGTGTGTGTTGTTCGGCCTATGCACATAGGTCTGTGCACCACGTGAGTACCTGGTGCCTGCAGAGGCCAGAAGAGGGCATCAGATCCCCTGGAACTGGAGTTGTAGATGGCTGTGAGCTGCCTTGTGGGTGCTAAGGATCAAATTGAAGTTCTCTGGAAGAGTGGCTGGTGCTGCTAACCACTGAGCGGTGCTCTGACCCTAATCTGTAAATTCTCAGTCATTTATTTTGTAGACTGAGTTCCCCATCCTCCTTTGCTTCGGGTTTAAGATCTCGTTACACTGTTTCTATATTTTAACATTTCGTTACAGAGTTTTTTTTGAGTCTTTTTCGTACCATTGGAGTTGTGGGTGTCCTACGTGGAGTTTTTGGTTGTTGTTGTTGTTGTTATGGCCCTTAGCACTGAGATAAAGATGGAGTAGCACTTGCAGAGACATTGTCCTTGGAATATCTTTTAATCACAGTCCTCAAGAAGCCGAGGCAGGCAATTGCCATGAGCTTAGGGCTGCGTTACAGTTCCAACATTCCCCCATCTCAAAGGGACTTGTTTCTGCTTGCTTTTGGCTTCGTAACCTTTAGTCTGACTCATCAACATGATACCTACCCCTGTGTCCTCCTGAGCAATTTCAAACCCCACTTACTATGTCCCACAGTTCATCAGTGGCCACAGGTGCTGTGCTCCCCATCCCCATCCCCAAATATGGAAACCTCCAGATGTGGGATCATTTCATCAGCCTGCTTTCATTATCTCTTGCCAGATGATGTTTAGGCTCAGCACATGCTATTTAGAGCACTGCAATTTCAGTAGAAACAAGATTAAGGAGCCTCTAGGGAAGATTGTGGTTAGCATTTGTCTACCTTCTGATATTCCAGTGTGGCTTAGACTGCTCTCTGGCCTGACCTGTATGAAACACTCTCTCTCTCTCTCTCTCTCTCTCTCTCTCTCTCTCTCTCTCTCTTTCTCTCTCTCTCTGTGTGTGTGTGTGTGTGTGTGTGTGTGTGTGTCCCCTGTTCCATAGAACTGCAAAGCAGTGACCCAACAGATAAGGACGGTAGAGAATGGTTGAAGTAAATGAGCAACAGGCTGAGGAGAAAAATCAACTTCTTCAGGGACCTAAGAAATGAATAAAGCCAGGCCCTGTTGTGTGCTGCATTGTGACAGCTCTGCAAACACAAATCCCTGAGGCAGCTTTGTGACGTGGCACCTCGACACCATTACCCTTCCCTGGCACGTCTCAGTTTCTTTTCTTAAAACCTCACTGGTCCTCCATGTGCTGGCTGGGTTTTTGTCAACTGGACATAAACTAAAGCCATCTGGGAAGAGGGACTCTCAACTGAGAATGTGCTTTCTTGATTAATTATTGATGTGGGAGGGCCTGGATGGTACCACCCTTGGGCGGGTGCTCCAGGGCTTTATAAGAAAGCAGGCTGAGCAAGCCATGGTGATCAAGATAATAAGCAGCCTCCCAGCATGGCCTTTGCCAGCTCCTGCCTCCAGGTACCTGCCTCAGTGATGGGCTGTGACTCA
>JADRCH010000137.1:3777354-3807119 GCA_019843965.1 Rhynchomys soricoides
CACAGGACAGTGTCTGACATGGCACCCATCTGTGTCACACAGGACAGAGTCTGACATGATACCTGTCTGTGTCACACAGGGCAGTGTCTGACAAGGCACCCATCTGTGTCAGTCCCTTGTGTTGTTACAGAATGACCCTAAGGCTCTTGTTCTATGTTAACTTGAAATACAGAATTGCATTTCTCTGCAATGGGAATCATGACTGAACTTTATATATATATATAAATTATATATTTATTTATTTTATGCATGTGAGTACACTGTAGCTGTCTTCATGCACACCAGAGAGGGCGTCAGATCTCATTATTGATGGTTATAAGCCACAATATGGTTGCTGGGAATTGAACTTGGGTCCTCTGGAAGAGCAGCCAGTGCTCTTAACCACTGAGCCATCTCTCCAGCCCCACAATTGAGCATTTTCAAATGTATTTTTCTTTGCTCTATACTGAAGAACTACAAATCATCAAGTAATAATTCATTGAGTAATTATATAATCAACTAATTCTAACCCACTTGACAGTGTGATTCGTGCTTACTGAGCTGATGTTTTGGCAAGCACACATTTGCAAGATTCTTCCTAAAAATACCAACTATGGTAAACATGAGTTCTTTCCTCCCAGAAAATCAAGCAGCTGTCTGTGTCTTTCTCATCCTCCAGATGATCCCATCTCTCCCTACATGGGCTGGTTGTTAAGTATTACAGAGGCCAAGCAGCCACAACCTTTACCCATGCCGTGCAATGGAGGATGCTGGGCCCCCTTGGTCGACTACCTCCCAGAGACCATCACTCCGAGGGGGCCCCTGCACAGGTGAGCGGCATGCATAAGCGGAGGGAGATGGGAGCTTTGCTTTGACCCAACTTCTCTACCAGTGAGACTTTCGCCTGGTCTCACTAAAAGAGGTCCTCTTTTAAATTTGTGTGACCTTGCTTACTTTCTGACCAGCTCCTTGAACAGCAGCAACTGAGTGAAATCTCAGCCTATGCCCCTATGAATCTGTCCTCTATATAATTGTGAGACTAATGCTGCTTGTTAGACTGCACTTAACATAAAAGTGTGGACTCATTCTCGATTTCTCCTTTTTCTTCAGTTCTTGTTGCTGGAAGATTCATGGTTGTGTGATAAGATTAATGGATGTTTCTTGTTGTGGGGCTCTGTGTTGTCTCTGGGGAGCTGGAGAGACGGCTCCACAGTTAAGAGTACTGCTGTTCTCTCAGAGGACCTGGGTTCCATGGCCAGCACCCACCTGGCCCCTGACAACCACCTGTAACTAGGGAGCCGCAGTGCCCTCTTCTGGCTCCCTTTTTTTTTTTTTTTTCAGTGATCCTTAGCGGCATTGAATTGTGACTTGACCTGTTGGTGTATTTTCATCCTCCGTAGACGTTGGATGTTCATTTTTCTGTTTTGTTGGGCAGGTGTAATATCGCTGTGATTTTTATGACTGAGATGGTGGTGGATCACAGTGTGAGAGAAGACTGGGCTCTGCACCTTCCATTGTTACTTCATGCTGTCTTCTTGGGTAAGACTGGATCTAAGGGGGATTCTAACCAACAGGATGATAAACATGCAGGGGCTTGGGCAATGCTGGCGAGCATCTTTAATCCCAGCACTTGGGAGGCAGAGGCAGGCTGAGCTCTGTGAGTTCGAGGCCAGCCTGGTCTACAGAGTTCCAGAACAGCAGGGTATACAGAGAGGCCCTACTGCATAGACACGTGTTTCATTGCACATAGGTTACACTCAGGTCTGAAATGAGTCCTTTCCTTTCTCATTTCCTTTCTGTATTCATTTCTGCAATATGTAATATTACAGGTGATCAGTCATCGTGTAAAACTGACATTTCTGAGGTCTAAACATATTAATGATGCATGTTTAAAAATATCCAAAATATTGTGGGCATAACAGGGAATGTGGCAGCTTAGCACCCAGCTTGAGCTGTCCAAGTGTCAGGCAAGAAGTGAAAGGGGACCATCCAGAATGTCAGTTAGAGAGCCTGGCGTGGTGGCACATCTGTGATCCCAGCACCCATCGGCTGATCGAGGATCTCAATCTCAAAACTAGCCTGCACTTCCAAGCAAGACAGAGCTCACAAAGACATGTTTTTATTAAACAAACATACAACAACAACAACAAAACCACTTTAATAGCAGATCGGGGAAGAGAACGTATCAGGAAGAAAGAAGACGAACCACATTAAACCCACGGATAGGTCACGAGAAGGCCACCTGTCAACATTTTATCCAAGCATTTCTTTAAGTCACAAAGTATCATATTTTTCCTTAAGCGCAACTTCTTTATGTTGGTAACCCAAAGACTAACAAAAACAACTTAACTCGTCAAACCCACTTTTCTCTTAGCATCCTGGAGCCCTCTCTATCCACAGAATCTCAGCGAGCTTTAGCGTTTGTTTATATTAAGAGATGGTACCCTCTGTTCCAGGATTGGACCATTATCGGCCAGAAGTCTTCGAGCACAGCAAAAAGCTGCTCCTTCACCTCCTCATCGCTCTCTCTTGCAACAGTAACTTTCACGCCATTGCCTCTGTACTCCTGCAGACCCGCGAGATGGGGGAAGCAAAGACACTAACCATGCAGCCAGCTTACCAGCCAGAGTACCTCTACACGGGTAAGAGGAGACTTGGGGGCGTCCCCAGGGGGTAGACAAGCGGGGGTGGGAGGTTGGAGGGCATCCCCAGGGGGTAGATGAACACGGGTGTGAAGCTCATACTCGCTTGCTTGTGATGTTATGCTCAACTTTCTGCGGGATAAAATGACACTCTGTTTCATGTAATGTGCCTCCAAAACCCTACATGGCTGAGGTTTTGGTCCCCACCCCACCCCCCACCCCCCTTGGTTTTTCAAGACAGGGTTTTTCTGTATAGCCCTGGCTGTCCTGAAACTCACTCTGTACTCTGCTGGCCTCAAACTCAGAAATCTGCCTGTCTCTACCTCCCAAGTGCTGGGATTAAAAGCGCTGAGTATTTTAAAGTGCGATTTTCATAATCCTCTTGTCTGCTGCCCCCAGTGAGTATGTTCCTATTGACATACTGACATGGAAGGATGAAGCTGTGAAATAAGGTGACTCTGACCCCCTACCCCCGCCTAAGCAAGACAGGCAAGCATGCAGGTGTCTCTCTGTGCCTTCTTACCCTGAAGGGGTTTTCGCTTTATTGAGTCTATGTTTTACTGGAATATGACAGAACACAAATTTTAAAAATAAGAAAAGAGAGGTGGTTGAATGTACACATTTTTAAACTACAATATAACTAGAGATATTCAGTGTTAAATATATAATCAAAAGAACAGTATTCTCTTATAGGTCTTTGAATACCATATGATATAGCTCATTAAAATATGCTAATATAGGGTTAACATGTAATTCAGTAATAAAATATACACTTAACATGCATGAGGCCCTGGTCTACTTCCAAGCACCAAATACATATATGTATATACACATTGTATGTTCATATGTACATATGTACGCACACACATATTAGACACATACTTAATCAAGCTAATAACCACATTTACTCAAAAACATTAAATATAACTTACTAGCAGCCATTAGGTAGTGTCTCTTAAAGGAGTCACTCTAAATGTTTAAATCGTCCAATACTTGGGACTAATTTGCTGACAGTATAGTTGGTGACTGACCTTTGGTAGTTCAGCTATTTGTTGGTCAGGCCAGTACATGCATAAAGTATACATGCACCTCCCCTTTGCCACAACATCTAGTCAAACCCCAAGGTGATACACCGTACCTCCTCACAATACCAGATACACACTGGTGTGCACACCAGTGCATCTGAGGCCATAAGCAAAGAAAAAAGGATTGTTCTAGGCAGTGGTGGAACACACCTTTAGTCCAAGCACTCAGGAGGCAGAGGCTGGCAGATCTCTGTGAGTTCGAGGCCGGCCAGGTCTACCAAGCATGTTCTAGGACAGATAGGGCTACACAGAGAAACCCTGTCATGAAAGAAACCAAAGAAGAAAAGAGATCGATATTGTTCATAACCACATAACTTGATAGGCACAGTCCAAATCAAGTGGGTTTTTGTTTTGTCCTGTTTTGTTTTTAAAGATTTATCTATTTATTTTATGTATGTGAATACACTGTAGCTGTCTTCAGACAGACCAGAAGAGGGCATCAGATCCCATTACAGATGGTTGTGAGTCACCATGGGGTCGCTGGGATTTGAACTCAGGACTTCTGGAAGAGCAGTCAGTGCTCTTAACCGCTGAGCCATCTCTCCAGCCCCCTTAAGTGCTCTTTAATGTCTCCTTATTCATACTTACCTCCAACCAAGCTTGCTGGCACCCTAGCCCATTCTTCCTTTGCCTTCTTGTCCCACTAGGTGGCTTTGACTTCCTGAGAGAGGATCAGTCATCCCCAGTGCCGGACTCTGGCCTGAACTCCAGTTCCACCTCCTCCAGCATTAGTCTGGGGGGGAGCAGTGGGAACCTCCCACAGATGACCCAAGAGGTGGAAGATGTCGACACAGCCGCTGAATCAGACGAGAAGGCCAACAAGCTCATCGAGTTTCTGACAACCAGGTAATGGGGGCGCTGGGAGTCAGGCTCCTGCTTCCAGGCTGCTGCTGTGGAAAATTCGCCAGCCCTTTAAACTGCACAGCTGGGAAACTGATCCTGCTGTTTGGAAGAAGTCTTATTTCCTCCTGATTGATACTGGCCAGACTCAAGGGCGGATGCTGAAAGAGGTGTCTCCTATCCCCTCGATGGGATGATGGGTCAACAGGGAGATTTGGCGTACAGTGATAAGATGGTGCAGCAGACAGAAATGCCCTGCTGTGAGACTGGTTTCCATCAACCTCAGATGGTTCTGGAAGTTCTGAGAGCTGAGAACTATACTCTGAAGACCACAGATATTAGCCACAGTCAACCCAGGGCACCTGCTTGGAGATCATGGCTTGCTTGCTCCAGAGTCAGAAGCCAGAAACGGCGGGAAGCCTAATGGGGAAAGAATCCAATGTAGTCAGACATCAGAATCCAGGGAAACTGCAGATGGCCCTTTTTTTTTTCATGTCTTCCAATTCTCCACATTAATCAGTAAGGCTTCAGAATGGCAGGTGCCCTGGGAGCTAGCTAGTGTTGTGTAAAAGCCTGCATACAGGCGATGCAGAGTCATGCTGTCCTTTCTGGGGGCTTCCGTCTTACACATTAGCCTCACATCTGACAACACTCACGACTGCCACTTAAGAGTCTGACAGTACCGCATGGTGGTAGTCATCTCAGGTACCTGCATGTATGTAGGTGGACAATGCATGCAGTGCCTGAGAAGACAGAAGAGGGCGCTAGATCCCCTGGAACTGGAGTTACAGATGGTTGTGAGCCACCATGACCACCTGGGAATTGAACCCCAGTCCTCTGGAAGAGCAGCCAGTGCTTTTAACCACTGAGCCATCTCTCCAGCCCTCTTGCTGGCCTGAAACAAGAGATTTGGATTGTCATGAATAAGTTTAAAATAATGGCAGTAGGGCCAGTGAGATGGCTCATCGGGTAAAGGTGCCTGCCCAGGAAGTCTTGCAACACAAGTTCAATCCCTGGGATCCCCATAAGGGTGGAAAGAAAGAGCAGAGTCTACAAAGTTGTATGCTGACCCACACATGTGCACTGTGGCATGCGCACCCACAGATTCACGTCATCATCATGCATGATAATTAATTAATTCTAACTAATTTAAAAAAAAAAATCAAAAGCAAATCCCCACAAACCAGTTATTTTTGAGTAAATACAGAAGTTTTGTTATGCTTCATCTAGTTAATTACTAAAGCTACTAAAGTTTAAATATAAATATAAATATATATTTAATAATGATATATTACTATTACTACATATTATATTACATTAGCCATTATAATATATTATGTTATATAGTACAATATATTATAAAATGTATATGAATATAATCAATAAATTATATTTGTGTGCATTGTGTGTATGTGTATATATGTGTGCGTGCATGTGTGTGTGTGTGTGTGTGTGTGTGTGTGTGTGTGTGTCTGGAGAGATGGCTCACTGGTTAAAAGCACTTGCTACTCTACCAGAAGACTCAAGTTCAGTTCTCATCCCCAAAATCAGGTGGCTCACAGCTACCTGTAACTCCATCTCCAGGAGGATCTGATGCCCTCTTCTGGCCTCTGTGAGCACTGCATTTATGGTATATACTTACACACAGATATGCACACCTAAACATAATTTAAAATAATAATATAACTTTAAATAGAATCCACTTCGTCTTGTGGATTAGAACCTCCTTGGGTGTCTTTTAAACACAAAATGGCAGCCATGTGTTTAACATTGGTGTGTTTTGTTTTAGGGCATTCGGGCCCCTTTGGTGCCACGAAGACATCACACCCAAAAACCAGAACTCCAAGAGTGCTGAGCAGCTTTCTAATTTCCTGCGTCACGTTGTGTCTGTATTTAAGGATTCCAGATCAGGTACCTTATCCTGTCTGCCAGCGTTCTGCTCACTCCATTATGACAACATAGTGAACATTTCCAAGTTTCAGCTAACAGCAATAAAAGTTATTCCTTTTTGTCCGTGTTCATGTGACAACCAAACGTGTCTAAAGGCCTCTGGGGCCTCACCAAGAAAAAAAAAAAACAGATTACTATCTTCATTGGGTCCTCTATTCTTGTCTGTCTCCCTAGAAAGAGGAGCAGCGGTCAGCCAACTTAGTGACCCTAAACAATCATGTCTCTAGGTTTCCTTTTCTTTTCCACCTGGTCAGGGGGTTTTCTGACATTGGAGCTCTTGCTTTGGGGAGAACAGTCAGGTAATATTTACCACCTTCCCTGAAGTGTCTGCATTCCTGGATCTGTGCGTCGACAGGACAGATGCTTTGGCACCAGGTCTTGGATGTCTTTGGAATTAGTTAGATGCATTCCTATCTTTCTCGTACTTAAAAATGTACTTTTAACAACACTTGTTTACAAAAGAAGGAAGGTATGGTATGGTAGCTTATCCTATAATCCAGCAGTCTGAGGCCAACTTACTACTTAGTGAATCCCGGGCCACCCAGAACTACCGTGTGTGAGATCCTTTCTGAACAAAAGGGAGGGAGGAAAGGAGGGAAACTATCTATATGTGCTTACATATAAAAAGCAGTCCAGGGACTGAAGAAATGGCTCAGTCAGTAAAGTGCCCAGCAGACTGGATGCCCAACAGGAATGCACCAGCAACCCCAGCACTCAGGGAATGGGCAGGTAGATCTTCAGAGCTCACTGGGCAGCCAGTCTCGATGAAATGTGCCAACTCTAGGTTCAGTGAGAGACACTGTCTCCAAAAGTAAGGAGAGAGAGCCACTGAGGAAGACACCTGGCATCAATTTGTGGCCTCCAAGTGTGTGCGTGTGTACCTGTACACACATGTATCTGTCAACATACAGACCAATATGGAAGCAAAAGAGCACTAGATGGCTGACAGAAGGAGAATGTTAATAACAATGTGTGTGTGAACGTGGGTCATGTGCCAGACATTGCATTGTTTAATTCCTGTAACATCCCTGAGAGAGACGGCCTATTACTCACAAGTCAAAGAGAAGGATGTATGACCTGTCTTTCCCAGAGTCACAAACCCTCTGATTCAGAACCAGGACCATCCTGTCTCAAAGATTCTACCTCTCCCTACACTTCCCATGATTCATACATCTGTTTTTATCTTGAAACGGCTTAATGTTGTTTCATTTGTCTGCTTGTTTATAGATTCTTTTCCTTCATTTTTAAAAATTTTGTGTCTGGCTGTTTGCCTGTATGTGTGTATGTACACCACGTGCATGCAGTGCCTGTGAAGGCCAGAAGAGGGCAGCAGATCTCCTGGAACTGGAGTTACAAGTGGTTGTGAGCCTCCATGTGGGTGCTGGGAACTGAACCCAGGTCCTCTGGAAAGAGCAGCAAGTGCTCTTAACCAATGAGCCACCTTTCTAGGGCCTTATATTAGGCACCTTCTTGGTGCCTAAGGCCTGGCACATGCAAGGCAAGCCCTCTATTACTGAGCTAGATCCTGTTTGTTCCTTAGGCAGAGTCAAAATGCAGAGTGGGGGAATGGGGGAATGTTAGTTTGTTCTAACTCCCCTCATCTCCTCGTGACTTGGGTGCACCAGTGTGAAGCACCAGGGCTTGTCCTTTGCTCTTCTGGCTACAGGTTTCCACCTGGAGCAGCATTTGAGTGAGGTTGCCCTGCAGACTGCCCTCGCAAGCTCTTCCAGGCACTATGCTGGCAGATCTTTCCAGATCTTCCGAGCCCTCAAACAACCCCTGTCAGCGCATGCCCTGTCTGACCTCCTGTCCAGATTGGTGGAGGTGATCGGAGAACATGGTGATGAGATTCAGGTATGGAAGTGAGTGAATACTTAAGTGCCCCTCCATGACGTAGCTCTCCCTGGGAAGTTGCTTTAACCCTCAGAACCACAGTCTATCAATCAGTCAATGGTTTTAGAAGTTAATCTTTATTAGCCAGGTGTGGTGGTGCACACCTTTAATTCCACCACTCAGGAGGCAGGGGAACTGATCTCTGTGAGTTCAAGGTCAGCCTGGTCTACAGAGTGAGTTCCAGGACAGCCAGGGCTGCACAGAGAAACCCCACCAGGAGGGATCGGGGTGGTGGACGAGGAGAAGCTAAGCCTTATTATTTCCGAAAGTCACTCCAGGGAGCTTGTTCTACAAAATCGGCAGATGTGACCATGTTTTGTGACAAGAGCATCTTTTCAGTGGCTCCTTGTGTGCGTCTGTCTGGTGGCAGTAATGGTGGTTGCCTATGGTGGATAGCAAGGGGTTGGTTTGTGTCATCTGGGTCCTTCCACCCTCTGCCGAGGACTCAGTTGCACAGTATGTCCAGTCAGGGCAGGGATCCCCACTGTACATAGACCAAGCGCCGCCCTTCCCTGTCTGGATGATCTCTAAGTTGATCTGGAGACAGGATGGGAGACATGCTGGAGACCCTATAGGTGGAGCTCAGAGCCTTGGGGGCTGAGCAGGTTAGAGCCAAGGGCACCGAGTGGCTGTGAGGCTGAGGCCAGCCCTCTGCACACCCCACTTCTCCCCCTTTGGGCCAGCAGAAGTTCCAGTCAGTTTCACGGAGGCACAGATCTTCGGACACCTCACCTTGCTTCCTAATCTCTGGCTTCCACACATTGCCCTTCTATATTTCAGTGACCCCGCCCTTCCGCTCAGCATGGGGCCACTCAACGTGTATACACACACACACACACACACACACACACACACACGCACACGCACACGCACACACACACCTGATGTTGTTTTAATCCCCTTGAGGATACCCAACCTGGGGAAATTAATCCCTATGGTTTTCAGCTCCCTCCTGTGCTGTGTAATTCCCCAAGCCAGATTTATAGCCTGATCTTAGACTTTGCAAATAAAGACCTCCATGACTGCTCTCAGAAATCCCATCTTGGTAGGAGGAGAGTTTACCTTAGGTTGGTTCATCCTCCGGAAGTCAACAGCCCCGAATGCTGTCTGTGTGCTCTACAGGGATACGTGATGGAAGCGCTCCTGACCCTGGAAGCCGCTGTGGATAATTTGTCAGACTGCTTGAAGAACAGTGACCTCTTCATGGTGTTATCCCGGTGAGAATCAGACAGCTGGCGTGTGGATATCAAACTTACCATGCTAAAGGATGGAGGTTTTGAAATCTACCTAGGGCCTAAAAAGTATACTTGATATCTTCTTCTATTAAGGAAAAATCTTTTTAGATTTATGTGTATGAATGTGCACCACCCAAGTGACTGGGAGTTACAGGTTGGTGGGAACCATGAAGAAAGTGCTGGGAATCGAACCCAGGTCCTCAGCAAGAGCAGTAAGTACTTTTAACCACTGAGCCATCTTTCTTGTTTCTTTTTTTAACATTTATTTATTTTATGCATATGAGTACACTGTAGCTGTCTTCAGACACACCGGAAGAGGGCATCGGATCCCCATTACAGATGGTTGTGAGCCACCATGTGGTTGTTGGGAACTGAACTCAGGACCTCTGGAAGAGCAGGCAGTGCTCTTAACCACTAAGCCATCTCTCCAGCCCCTGAGCCATCTTTCTAACCTTTTGTTATTTTCTTAAGTTTAAACAAGTAAGGGGGTTGCTATCACACACACACACACACACACACACACACACACACACACGCACACATACACACAGATACTCATTATATATGTACATTAAAACACTGTCGCAACACCTACATGGCAGCTCGTAGCCATCTTTAATTCCAGTACCCAGGCATCTGATGCACACTTATAGTTTTTGCAGGCACCAGGAACACATGCAATACATTCATACATGCAAGAAAAACTCTCATACACATAAAAATAAAAATAAAAATATTTTTTAAAAGAATCCCCCCACCCCCACCCCACCCGGGCTAGCCTGAAACTCACTGTGTAGAGCTGGCTGACTCAGAGATCTCCATGCCTCTACCTCCTGGTTATTTTATTTTATTGTTTATTTTTTGTTTTGTTTTTTGTTTGTTTTTTTCAAGACAGAGTTTCTCTGTGTAGCCCTGGCTGTCCTGGAACTCACTCTGTAGACCAGGCTAGCCTCAAACTCAGAGATTCTTCTGCCTCTGCTTCCCGAGTGCTGGGATTAAAGGTGTACACCACCATCATCCAGCTGTTGTTGTTGTTGTTGTTATTATTTTGGTTTTTCAGGACAGGGCTTCTCTATGTATCCCTGGCTGTCCTGGAACTTGCTTTGTAGACCATGCTGGCCTTGACTTCATAAAGATCCACCTGCCTCTGCCTCCTGAGTGCTGGGACTAAAGGTGTGAGCCACCACTGCCAGCACATTTTATTATCTTTACTTTGAGCAATTTTTATACATTTAATGTGATCACTAATACTATAAGTCAATCTATATGAACCCATATCTCTAAATCTGTACAAGTTTAATAAGTAAAGCTGGGTCTATTGGCTTGTACTTCAGTCCTAGCACTGAGGCTGAGGCCAGCCTGGGCTGCATAGAGAGGATGGGGAAGGAGACAGGAAGGAAGGAAGGAGGGAGGGAGGAAGGAAGGAAGCAAAACAAACTGCTGATGAAGAGTTTAATGTTTTCAGTATAAGTAGAGTTAAAAGAAAGATCTCTGTAAGTTCAAAGCCAGCCTGGTCAACACAATGAGTTCTGAGTCAACCCTGCCTCAGATGATGGGGGGGGGGGTTGTTGGGAGGGGAGGGAGAGGAGAAGAAAAGCAAATTTTCTGAGTGTACAAACATTTCCTTTGGGCTAGAGAGATGGCTCAGCGGTTAAGAGCACTGACTGCTCTTCCAGAGGTCCTGAGTTCAATTCCCAGCAACCACATGGTGGCTCACAACCATCTGTAATGGGATCTAATTCACTCTTCTGGTGTGTCTGAAGACAGTAACAGTGCACTCATACATAAAATAAATACATTTTTAAAAAACAAATAAATAAATCTAAAAAAAATAAATTTCTTTTGCTGTGTGTACTTACCTCTTCTTGACATTCTATTCTAAATTAAGAGGAGATAAAATTTTGCACTTGCTGGTCTGACATATTTTATAGTTATTCCTATCTGAATTCAAATAGAATGCAAATGAAAGCTCACTACATTGCTGGGGTTTTAGACTTTCCGTGATTGAAAGTTTGTATTGGGTGTCTGTTTTTGGACATTGTTCTTGCTAAGGTTTATTTCGCGTAGCCTTAACTTAAAAGACATTTAAGTAGAAAGTGGCATGTCCCCATCCAAGTACTAACCAGGCCTAGCCCTGCTTAGCTTCCTAGACAAGATCGGGTAATATGGCTACCGATTAAGGTGGTGCTCTCTAAGGATTCTCACCCATAGCTGCCTCTCAGAACACAAGAGCACCAGCTCTTCGGGGGCACCCGCTGGCACTCTGCTGATTTCACCTCTGTTTATACCTAGTTCTTCATCACCAGATCTAAGCTCTAGCAGTAAACTGACAGCAAGCAGGAAGAGCACGGGGCAGCTGAACGTCAATCCCGGGACTCCCAGCGGCAACACCACGACAGCAGAGCGGAGCCGGCACCAAAGAAGCTTCTCTGTGCCCAAGAAGTTTGGCGTCGTGGACCGATCCTCAGACCCGCCTCGAAGCGCCACCCTGGACAGAATTCAAGCTTGTACCCAACAAGGCCTTTCCTCAAAAACCAGGAGTAACTCCTCCTTGAAGGAGAGTCTCACGGACCCGTCCCACGTAAACCATCCCACCAACCTGCTGGCCACCATCTTCTGGGTCACGGTGGCCCTGATGGAGTCTGATTTCGAGTTTGAATACCTAATGGCCTTACGGCTCCTGAACCGACTGCTGGCACAAATGCCGCTAGAGAAAGCTGAGAACCGAGAAAAGCTGGAGAAACTCCAGGCACAGCTCAAGTGGGCGGACTTCCCGGGGCTGCAGCAGCTGCTGCTGAAGGGGTTCACCTCTCTCACCACCACAGACCTGACCCTGCAGCTTTTCAGCTCGCTGACACCAGTGTCCAAAGTACCCATGGTAGACTCATCCCAAGCTATCGGTAAGGCCAGCGCCCGCCACACCTCCCTGTATCCCTGATGGTGGCGGCATTCAGCTTTAGGGAAACAGATGATACCGTATGTCTGTATCTACAGTATTAAATGCTGCCAATTGAATAACAGAAACAGCAGTTTGTGCCTGTGTGCCTGTGTGCGTGTGTGTGTGTGTGTGTGTGTGTGTGTTCGCGTGTGTGCATGTGGGTATGTGCATGTGTATATGTGTGCACGTGCTTGTGCATGTGCATGCATGTATTTGTGTGTGTGCATGCGGGTGTGTTCAGTGTGTGTGTGTGTGTGTGTGTGTGTGTGAATGATTTCTGGGTCAAACTGCAAATATTGTCAACTTAGTCCCTTGCTCTTGTACATTTCTTTCCTAACTCCCAAATCTTGTTTTTCTCTTCCCTTCTCTGTCCTCTTGAAAAAATTGCATTGGTTCTCCATTGTTCTGAATCAAGTGACATCAACACACCAGCTTTTTAATATCACGGCAAGTAACTAAGAATGCATTGCATTAATTAGGTTCAAACAGCCATGCTGAGCAATTATTATTTTGAATAACTTTACAACTTTCCAGTTGTAGGACGAAGGTTTAAATATGTTTTGGGTTTTTTTGATCTCACTTGGCTGTTCCGGAACTCTGTGTAGACTAAGCAGGGTCTCTCTCAGAGCTCTGCTTGCCTCTGGCTCCTGAATGCTGGGACTAAAGGTGTGTGCCACCATGATCAGCTTTAAAAATACATTGAGTTCTTTGCTTTATTTTTTTTTGTTTTGTTTTGTTTTGGTTGGTTGGTTTGGTTTGGGGGTTTTTTTTGTTTTTCTGTTTTTTTGTTTTTTTTGAGACAGCTCTACAAAGCTCTGGTTGCCCCAGAACTCACTATGTAGACCAGGCTGGCTTTGAACTCACAGAGTTCACCGTATGTCAATAAAATCTTGTGAGTCCTTCTTGCTCACAAACAGTTGACGATCCTATGTTGAAATCACAAGTGTACTCCAGTGTCTCCTTTGTAGCCGATGTCATTTTGATTGTGTTTTTTATAGATTTCTTTATTAGATCGTAGTTACCCACCTCCACGAAACTGTCTGGGGACTGATGGTGTAACTCAGTGGACAGAGCTTGAGTACAACCAGGTATAGTGGTTCACACCTATAAACCCACCATTCAAGGAGTGGAAGCAGGCAGGTCAGAAGTTCAAGGTCATCCTTGCTCACATTAACCATCACTCTGGCCTAGGTGTTGCCTCCGACAACATATCGCTAACAACCAGAAGACCAATCTCACAGCACCTTGGAACAAACTAAAATCTGTATATTCCTTCCCACTGTTACCAAGTCACAAGGTACCATACTCAGCGATTGCCACTGTGTCTTCTCTCATCCAGGATTTCCGCTGAATGTCTTGTGTCTCCTGCCTCAACTGATCCAGCATTTTGAAAATCCCAATCAGTTCTGTAAGGATATAGCAGAAAGGGTTGCTCAGGTAAGACCTGGGATCTATCAGGAAGTCTCCACACCATTTGGAAATGGCTCTTTTGGAGGAGGCAGTGGGTGTCTCAAAACTTGATACCACTCATAACAGACATCTCTGGGTGGCTGTTACAAATTGGCTTTTTAAATTTTTTTTTTTCATTATTAAGAAAAGCAAGAAGGAGCCGGGTGGTGGTGGTATGGTGCACACCATTGATCCCAGCACTCAGGAGGCAGAGACAGGTGAATCTCTAAGTTCAGGGCCAGCCTGGTCTACTGAGTGAGTTCCGGGGCTCCACAGAGAAACCCTATCTCGAAAGAGAGAGTGAGAAAGAGAGAAAGAGAAAGAAGGGAGGGAGGGAAGGATGGACAGAGACAGAGACACAGAGAGAAGCAAATGGTGGCTGTTGGGATGGCTCAGCAGGTAAAAATGTTTGCCACTAAGCCTGATGGCCTGAGTCCATCCTGGAACCCACACGGTGGAACAAGAGAACAGGCTTCCTCAGGTTATTCTCTAACCTCCACATGTGCTCCCCGGCACACACTTGCTCATGTGCACACAATAACTAAGTAAAGTTAATGAAAGTCAAGCAAGTGGAAAGATTCTGTGGGGGAAAGTGTACTAGCGAATGATTGAATGAAGCACCACCATGGCCACCAGCAAGCATAAGTAAGGGCCCTTCTCCAGACTGTCAGGACTTAGAGAACATTTGCTAACGTTTCTTCTGGTCCATTGGAACGCTCTAAATTGGTCTGCGTCTCTTCAAAGGTTTGCTTGGAAGAAAAGAACCCTAAACTTTCAAATCTGGCTCATGTCATGACCCTTTACAAAACACACAGCTACACAAGGGACTGCGCCACATGGGTCAACGTGGTCTGTCGCTACCTTCATGAAGCCTATGCCGACATCACCTTGAACATGGTCACCTACCTAGCAGAGGTAAGTTGACGTTAAGAATAACATCAATTTAGCATCCATGGTTCACATGTGTGTACAGCTTTGACAGTGTCTACCATGGGTTGGTAGACCAAGGTCTACAAATGCTAGTGGATTCATTTTAAATCCTCACAGCAAACCAGTGAGTAGGGTGTTCTGTAAAGAAGCTGAGGCAGGGCTCAGTTAACAGATGAGCTATAAGTTCAAGATAACTGACCCTAGATCCAGCAGTCTTCCTCCAAAGCTCACCCCACCCCCACTTACTATACCCTATGCTCACCCCCATCAACATGGCTGGGATAAACTTGATCCTAGCTTGGCGTGACAGGTAGGGGGTGGGGAGCAGCAGTCAGATCTTATCAAGGACTTAGAATGTTAGTGATTGATTGTTCTAAGCTAATTAACACATTACATTCTAGAAAGAAAATCTTTATCATTGCCTTTTGTCTGTACAACTAGAAACATGTGTGTTTCTAGCGCACTCCTGGCAAACTCTGACTTCTGTACCATGGATGCGAACGTCCGTTAGCATTTCACTGGGCAGACGATATGTATAGCTCATGTGTGCGGTGCACAGGTCATGACGTCTCTGAGCAAATGACTGGTTCCTTTGGCCTTTTCAATGTTTCTTTTCCTCCTGGGATTTGCTTGCATACCTCTTGTTAGGGTACACACACACACACACACACACACACACACACAAGGTCCTAATTCTTCTTGATGGAATCATCTAGTTCCAGGTAGCTTGAAACATCGTTTCTTCAATGGCTCTGTAAGACCCAAAGTATCTGTCTAATGAAGGATAGTGCTCATCTGACAATTATCACTGGTCCTACAGTGTTTGGGCTTACAATACAGAGTAGCAAGCAGTGCAAAAGCTAAACCAAACAGTCAACAGCCAAGTATTCATCGGCCAGTTCAACGCTCACTCAAGTGACTAGCATTTTAAACACCCCTCCTACACAGCACTCTTGTTTCTGATAATCCCCTGGCCATACCGTTCCCTGCAGACAAACACACCCTTCCCTCGGCACCCAAACGTAAGAGGAGAACCAACACAAACCCCCTGGTACCAAAGCAGGAACATACAGAGCCAGTACTAAGGGGTAATGAGTAAGATGAACATGCAGGAGATTTTGTCTAGAACATTTACCATAAACATTTTATTTAATGTGTACACGGTATCTGTCTTTGGACACACCAGAAGAGGGTATCAGATCCCATTACAGATGGTTGTGAGCCACCATGTGGGTGCTGGGAATTGAACTCAAGACCTCTGGAAGAGCAGTCGGTGCTCTTAACCACTGGGCTGTCTCTCCAGTCCAGTCATGACTCTGTATTAAAAAGAATTTTATGAAATAGTATTGTGTGATCTCATTCCCTAAAGGAGAAGTACCCCATCAAAGGGCGTGGCTATGTGGGTGCTCTTGGTTCTATACATTGGGGGATTGGTCTTCATAATGGCTTTCCTGATCTACAGTACTACGGATGACATGTAAATATTTTTGTTTTCCCCAGTGCCCACTGAATTTTGCTATTCTACGTGTACTTTTGCACAATGTTCTGGTTACACTTTCACAGTTTTCTTTGTGGGTTTTCTTGTTTTCATTTCTCCTTTCCAGTCCGACATAGTCATTTTCCCACACAATAGATTAGTGTGGCTCTCTGCTTCCTCCTGTGTGTGAACTGCTCGGTTATCTCTTCTGATGTGGGATCTCAACATCTATCTGAATGGTTTCTGTCAGTTCTTTGCAGTAAATTTGAACAGTGAACTTGTAAAATAAGACTTTTTAAAAGTATCTTTGTTTTTATATGTGAAAGGTACTTTTGCATGTAGTACCTACACAGGCCACAAGAGGACGTCGGGTGCTCTGGATTAGAATTGACGGTTGTGAGCTGCCTTCTGGGTTCATGGAACTGAACCCAGGTCTTCTGGAAGAGCAGCCCGTACTTTTAACTGCTGAGCCCTTGACCCTATCTTTTGACTTCATAGGCACCTGCACACATGCAGTGCACATAAATTCACATAGGCACACACATATACATAAATACATAGCTTTTAAAAGGACTGTATGGAGACTCCTGTTCAGGAGTTATGAGCATTGGCTGCTCTTCCAGAGGATCAAAGTTTGATTCTTAGCACCACACAGTTCACAGCCTAACTCCAGACCCAAAAGATCAGATGCCCTCTCCTGGCCTCCGTAGGCACTGCAAGCATGTGGTATTGCACAAGCCAAACCCCCATATAAAAATAAATAAGTATAAAAGTAACTTTTATTTACCTGATGTAATTGTTGTCTCTGAGGTTTACTGCCTCTGTCTGCTAACCTAGGCCCAGTCCTGGAAGCTTCTAGCCTCTGTACAATCTTACCTAGACCTAGAGTGTTTTCAGCCTCTGAGACGTGCTGCGGACACTTTTTGTTTTCTTTTAAATTGATCTCTAGTGGGCCGGTTCAACTCAGTTGTTCTGGCTCAAACTCCTCTCCCAGCTGACTGATTCAATCTAACTTCTCAGTTTCTCCTGAATGACCTCAATTTCTAACCTTTGCCAAGTTGATGGAGCATCAAATTATATCTTTAAATTTGTAATTTTGATAGTGCCCTGTAGTTTTCCTATTGAGGTTTATTTTCTGGGTTTTTTTTTTCCTACTATTTGAATTTCATGTTTATAATTTCAGGCCTGCCTGAGCTGCCTTTATTATCATTTATTCAGTAACTAGGACTTTGGCCTGGAGTGGTTACATGCACCTTCAATCCCAGCACTTGGAAGGCAGAGGCAGGAGGATCCCTGTGAGTTAAGAGGCCAGCCAGTACTTCAGAGCTTTCAAAAAAAACAAAACAAGACAAGAGATAACTAAGGGTCTTGTTTACTTCCCTAAGCACTCTGCAGTGACAGGGGTGGGAAAGCCCGGGTACCTCCCGGCCAGATGCTAGAGCTGACTGGCTGCCCTTTGCCTCCCACAGTTGCTGGAGAAAGGTCTCCCCAGCATGCAGCAGCCGCTCCTGCAGGTCATCTACAGTCTGCTCAGCTACATGGACCTCTCTGTAGTTCCGGTCAAGCAGTTTAACATGGAAGTCCTGAAGACCATTGAGAAATATGTACAGGTGAGCATCGGGGAGATTCACTCATTAGCCGGAGCTCTCCACAGGAGACCAAAGAGGGCTGCCTGCCGCATCCCCTTGGGTATGAAGCCCATTCCTCCATATCCGAGACACACCCCCAACAGACACGAATGCTAGTTGGCCACACCCTGAGTGGCATTTTTATTATTTTATTTATTTATTTATTTATGGTTTTTCGAGACAGGGTTTCTCTGTAGCCCTGACTGTCCTGGAACTCACCCTGTAGACCAGGCTGGCCTCGAACTCAGAAATCCACCTGCCTCTGCCTCCCGAGTGCTGGGATTAAAAGCATGCGCCACCACTGCCCGGCTCTGAGTGGCATTTTTAGAAGAAAAACAGAAAAAGATCGCTTTTCTGCCTTGCTTCAAGGGCAGAGCTTTCTTGTGGGCACACAGGCTAACTATTCCAAGCACATACCTTATGGAGAATGTGGGAGAATGTCCCGCGTTGGTGTCTTTATTTCAAAGACCGGCCATCCAGAAAGACAAAGCGCACATGCCCAGTTCCAGGCCAGATTGCTTCTTTGGAATTTAGAAACTTAAGGCTGACAATACTCCAAAAACCAACCAAAGAATTAAGAAACAAATGAAGAGCCGGGCAGTGGTGGCATATGCCTTTAATCCCAGCACTCGGGAGGCAGAGGCAGGCGGATTTCTGAGTTCGAGGCCATCCTGGTCTACAGAGTGAGTTCTAGGACAGCCAGGACTACACAGAGAAACCCTGTCTTGAAAAAGAAAATCAACCCTCCATCCAAATATATATGATATAATATAAATGCAAAAAGCCCAGACATGATACCATACACCTTTAATTCAATACTCAGGAAGCAGAGACATATGGATCTCTGTGAGTTTGAAGACAGCTTAATCTACATAATGAGTTCCAGGACAATCCAGACCCTGTCTCAATAAACTAATTAATTAAAATTTATACACACATACAAACCAACCAGTGCCTGGGCCAAGATGTCAGCTAATAGACATGGAGATGTCTTTTGGCCCTGGCTCAGAGGCATGGCTCTTCTTTCACCAGGCCAGCATCCACCCAGCAGAACACGGGGTCAGCATCAGCAAATGCCCAGAGACCACCTCTTTAAAGCCCTGTCCAGAGACTTCATCAGAGAAAAAATGGAAGCTAATCTGTTCCCTGTAACCACACAGATGGATGGGAGTACAGATTCCACCTCCCTGGGGTCAGCACTGCCACACTCAACAGTGGAGACATCTGTTTCTCTGTCCTGTGGAGTCTTAACCCTTTCTTCTAAGGGATGTACTCAGGGTATCCCAGATGCCAAGGGCAAACACTGCACTTTTTTCTGGTTAATCACATAGACAAAACCATATAGTCTACATTTTAGACAATGTTTTCCAGAAATTATTTAATGTTAAATTTAATTTCTAAGTTTTTTTCCTCCGCCTCATTTTTCAAGAGCTAATGGGAGTGTGTCCTCAGTGTGCATTCAGTCACAGGTTAGTACTCAAAGAGGAGGCGTGGTTCAGAGCACATGGCCTGTTTCCTTGGGATAGTAAGATGCTTACTTTGGAGAGATGACTCAGGGGTTAAGAGCACTGGCTGCTCTTGCAGAAAACCCAAGTTCAATTTCTAGCACGCACATGGTGGCTTACAACTGCCTGTGACCCCATTCCAGAGGAATCCAGTACCTTTTTCTGGCCTCCAAAGGCTCAAGCACATGGTGGATATAAAATAATATAGGTGCATGTACATGCACATATACATACATACATACACACACACACACACACACACACACAGGTAGACACATACATATACAAAAATTATAATTCAAGACAAGGTTTCTCTGTGTAGCCCTGTCGGTCCTAGAACTCACTCTGTAGACCAGGCTGGCCTCAAACTCAGAGATCCTCCTGCCTCTGCCTCCTGCATTCTGGGATTAAAGGCATGCGCCACCACCACCAGACTGTAAATAAATTGTTTTTAAAAGAAAACCACTGAAATGCTCTAAGCAAGATAGAGAGGAGTCTGCTGAGTTGCAGGGACCAGATTATTGGAAGGCAGACGGGGGTGGGGGTGAGGGTGGGGGTAGGGGTGGGAGTGAGGGTTTAAGGGAAGAGATAGGACTTGCCCCTGTCCCTGTGTCAGGTGATGAGGAGGATGGGATGTAAGCTGGAAAGAGGTCAGTATTCCCAGTGAAGAGTAGAGCAGCAGCAAGACCCAAAGAAACAGAAAGACCAAGAAGACAGGACTCTGGAGATGATAAATTCTGCCCATGGATGATCAGTGGTCTACCATGCATGCGAAGCCTTTCTCTCTTTGTCAACATAATGTAGCTTGCAGGCTGGAGAGATGGCTCAGCGGTTAAGAGCACTGGCTGCTCTTCTAGAGGTCCTGAGTTCAGTTCCCAGCAACCATGTAGTGACTCATCGCCATCTGTAATGGGATAACATTTTGCAATTTTTAACTAAGTCGGTGGTTCCCAACATGTGGGTCATGAAAACATGTATTTACATTACAACTCATAACAGTAACAAAATTGCAGTTATGAAGTAGCAATGAAATAATTTTCTGGTTTTGGGGTCACCACACATGAGGACCTGTTAAAGGGCCAGAGCATTGGACAGGTCGAGAACCACTGATTTAAGTGATTTTAATACGGACACAGCGGATCTGTGTTATTTGTTTATTTCCTCAGTGTGGTTCGTTTCACTTATAAATGCTCTCAGTATATCATTAGTCATTTCCTGACTGCAGACTTTCTTTATGTCTTTTAAGTCGGTGAATTCTGACTGGTCATGAGATTGTTCGGGAGTGAGCATTGGATCTGAAAATGTGGACTCACGTTTAACCCTTGGATGTTTCTTGCCAACAGAGCATTCACTGGAGGGAAGCCTTGAATATCTTGAAGCTGGTCGTTTCTCGATCGGCCAGCCTGGTATTGCCTTCCTACCAACACAGCGACCTCTCCGAGATAGAACTCCACCGAGTGTGGACCAGCGCCTCGAAGGAACTGCCTGGCAAGACCCTGGACTTCCACTTCGACATCTCAGAGGTCTTGACCTACTGTGACGTTCGTTTTCTGTGAACTGTAGCCCAAGTATATGATGCTGAAGGGTAAAAGCAGTTGCCTAGAGAGAGGAAGACTTGCATTTGTTTTAAATGAAGGCCTCCGAAGCCTAAGTTAGATTCTGTTCCTTTAAGACTGAATGGGTACGGGGCTCTCAATTGGGTATTATTAAAAATGGAAACCACGGGCTGGAGATGGCTCAGTGGGTAAGAACACTTGCTCTCCAGGCACAAGGAGCAGAGTTTAAATTCCCAGCACCCTGTACAAAGCCTGGTATCATTAGCCCTGTGTGTCTATAATCCCACCACCGCAGGGTGGAGAAAGGCAGGACTGAGAGCTCACAGGGCAGGCTGGATGAACCCACAAATGTCCAGTTCAGTGAGAGACTCTGTCTCAAGGAAATAAGGTAGAAAGAAAGAGAAGACCCTTCCATTCCATGTCATGCTCTGGCCGCCACATATGCTGCATGCAGGCATGTGCATGTACACATTCCTATCCACAAACAAATGACTGAGACAGAGGCAGAGGCGAGGGAGGGGAGGGGTGAGGAGGGGAGGGGAGGGCGAGGAAGGGAGGGAGAGAGATTGATTCCTTTGTCGGCATTCACCTTTTCTGAGTTCAAGATGTGACACCTGTATCATAAGTATGGAAATGATAGTAAGATATTAAGTCAGCAGCCATATTTAACTTTTTTCTGGGGGTGGGACGGGGCTGGTTTTCAGCCTTAACTAGAATTTGTTTTGATCCAAAAAGGTAGAGAAAGCATTAGCAGTTAATCTGAATCCCTCAGCTCCCAGGGACCCAGAACTGCTCTAGACAGGTAGGATCTTAGGAGGTTCCAGTCAGTTTCTGTCACTTCAAGGATCTTCAGTTGAGACCTCATTGGAGGCAGAATGTAGAAGGTGCTGTCCCACCTGAGCACATACTGTAGGAGTCTCAGAAAGTGAACTTTATGAAGTATTATTAAGAATACCTTGGCCATGACCGCATCCGTTTGAATAATTGAAGTGGTAGAAATAATTTAGATAAAATTGTCAATGACTGAGAGTACATAAAGATTGATGACTAGAGATTGGAGAGAAGGAAATGAATTTAAACTTTTATTATAAGACATTATTGCAAGTTTGGTCTGGTGAAAGAAGCCTATAATTGCAGCACACAGGAAACAGAGGTCTTCAACCCAAAGCCAGCATGGTCTAGGGAGCAAGTTCACAGCAGGCAGACCAGGGCTACAGAGACAGACAGACAGACTAGGGGTGGTGACAAGGAGAGCAGAAGGGGAGGGAAAGAAAATAATTCTTTCAAGCTTAAACATCTAGAAATTGGACCGGGCAGTAGTGGTGCATGCCTTCCCAGCACTTGGGAGGCAGAGGCAGGCGGATTTCTGAGTTCGAGGCCAGCCTGGTCTACAGAGTGAGTTCCAGAACAGCCAGGGCTACACAGAGAAACCCTGTCTCAGGGGGAAAAAAAAAATCTAGAGATTGGCTTTGCCTTCATCTCTTTGCTTCAGTCTTCATCACTAGAGTCTAAAGCATAATGAGGTCATTGCATTGGTTTCTTGCTGACAAGGAGAGTGGGGAGATATTCATTATGCAAATGGCTCAGATCGTGTACTGAACACCAGGAAAACAAGCCAGCTTGTAACACTTGAGTTTCTATGTCTGATCTGGTTCTAATCACCTGACCTGTTTGTTTCAGTTTGTTTTGTTTTTTCAAGATACGGTTTCTCTGTATAGCCTTGGCTTTCCTGGAACTCACTCTGTAGACCAGGCTGGCCTCAAACTCACAGAGATCCACATGCCTCCGCCTCCTGAGTGCCTGGATTAAAGGTGTGAGCCACCCCACCTAGCTTCCACATGATCAGTTTTTAGTTACTTCCGGGCTGAGTAGTTCCTTGTACTGTGATGTGTGGAGATGGGGTCGTAATGTCTCTGCATCGTTCTTTCTCCAGACTCCCATCATTGGGAGACGGTATGATGAACTGCAGAATTCCTCCGGACGGGACGGGAAGCCTAGGGCCGTGGCGGTCACCCGGAGTGCATCTTCCACTTCCTCAGGTTCCAGCTCCAACGTCCTTGTTCCTGTGAGCTGGAAACGACCTCAGTATTCTCAGGTACAGCTCCCTGCATGAAACCAAAGTGTGCGGTTCACCGCCACCCCAGGAACGCTGCCAGCTAGACCCCGGCCCTTCCAGCAATGGGTCTCACTGCATCAATCCTTTGATCTGTGAACAGGCCATCGGCTGTTCTGACTCGTGCCTCTTCTCTCATTGGCTCTACCTCCCTTATGGCTTGCAAACAAAATCTGGTCTGGCTTCCCCTTCACATGGCAGCCTTTAGATGGGGAAAGCACTTCTGATCCTTGTCCCCAACCCATGTCCAAATAAGTCCTCCAAGTACCATGTCCCATAAGGAGAAGCCAGGGCCACGCACTCACTCAAAGAGCATTCTAGACATTCTCCTCAGAGCGTAAACTTTAAGCATAGTTGACATCAGCATGCCAAACTTTGCAAAGAGAGCAGAAGGAGCTACCAGAATTCTCTGTGTCTAGTTATCACAGCCTGGGACTTGGTCCTGCCTGTGGGTGATTGTCATAGTATTGATGACCCATGACTGTCAGGTAAAACTCCTGCGATGTTCTGAAGTATTCTAGTGGCATGTGACAGACACCCACTGGAAAGTTATTTTAAGTGGAAACGCCATCTGTGTTTGAGGGGCTGGGTTAATAAAAGTTCACTTGGCTCATGAGGTTGCAGTTCACAGTCACTCAGGCCTGTGGCTGGTCCTGTGGCAGCACAGAACATCGTGATGGACTTTACAGTAGAGGAGGCTCACTCACCTCATGACAGCTAGAAAGCAAAGAGAAAGAGAAGGACTGGGAGTCCTGCCGCCCCCTCCAAGAGCCCACCCCCAATAACCTAGCTTCCTCCCACTAGGCTCCACCTCCTGCAGGTCCGCCATCTCCCAACAGCACTGCAGGCTGCTGACTAAGCCTTAGCTCATGGGCTTTTGATAAAAACTGAAGATCAGGATGGGCAGCATTTGTCTTGGCTGTAAGCACAGCTGTGCTCTAGCGCCCAGATATGAGGATCCAGAGCTTTGGATTCCCTCTCCTTACTGCCCTGCCTCCTTCCCTGCCCAAGGTCATGACCCCTGCTGTGACCTTTGATAGCTCCATTCTCAGAGGGACCCTTAGGGAACTACTGAAAATTCTAATGATTCCAGGTTTTTATGGTTTGGGGTTCTGATGATTTCATGCTGGGGACTCACCCTCTTCTGACTTCCACAGTAGCTCTGGAAGAGGAGCCTTTGGTTAGATTGATTTGTCTTTAATTTTCTACATGAGTGCCTTGCCTGCATGTATATATCTGAGCACTGTGTGAATGCAGTACCTATAGGAGCCAGGAGAGGGAGACAGATCCCCTGAACTGAACTTACAGATGGTTGTGATGTGGGTGCTGGGAATTGAACCCAGGTCCTCTGCAATAGCAACAAGTCCTCTTAACTGCTGAGCTATGTCTCCAGCCCAGAAGAAGAAACTTGCACAGTGTTTGAAAGTGGCAGAGAGGAGACCTTCCCAGGATAGAAAGCAAGCCTGGGTTATCAGAAGCAGGCTAGGTGGGTACTGGGCAAGTCCAATACTGTGTCTGCACACCACACAGCTCACCAGCATCTCCAGGACTAGAAGCCCGCACAGAGCCTAGTGGCACACTACAATGGCTGGTGATCACAGTCGTGGTGAGGAAAGAGATGAGGAGGGTTCCACCCTGGGCCTTGTTCCATTGATTCAGAACTAGAGAATGAGACTAAAGCCTAGGGAAGTATCTAGGAAGTCTACCAGCCTTCAACAGGACCATCCTCCTGCCTGGATCCCATAGTGAGTAATTCTATAAGTTGGGATGAAAGATGCAGTGAACCAAGTTCCATAAAGAAAGAAAATCTTAAGCCGGGAGTAGTAATGCACGCCTTTAATCCCAGAGAGGCAGAAGCAGGCAGGTCTGTGAGTTCAAGGCCAGCCTGGTCTATATAATGAGTTCCAGGATGGCCCAGGTGACTTAGAGAGACCCTGCCTCAAAAAAGGAGGAGGGAAGGGAGGAAGCCAAAGATCTTAGGGTGAACAGCACACTCTGGAAATTCCCATCTAACAAAGCAAAAGCAGAATAGGGGGATTCACAGGATTGCTTTGTGATCGGATCTTTAAGCACATTAACGTTTGTAGGTTCACATTATCTCTTGATTCTAGAAAAGGCCCCATACATAAGAGCCTGGAAAAGAAAGTTCTGGAAGAAAAACAAAGGGATTTAAATCTACTTAATTTTAACTTTACCATGCTTTATGGATAACTGAATGCTTTCAGTAAAAACAATATCTCATTGGAGCCAGGGAAGGCTTGTTCTATAACAAATCGATTTATTTCTGATGGATGGAAAGCCAAGCCTTGCTGAAACTGAAAGTTCTCCCGTACAGGAAGACATCTCAAGGGAACTCTTGGATGGCTACAGAAAGGCCTAGGACGTGATTTCCATAGAGCACACACCCTGAATAACAGGTCTGCCCTATACAGTTCAGATATGGAGGGAGCCTTGTTTTAGTTAACAGTCACTTTAAAATAAATAAATAATGTTTATTTTATCATTGTGGGCTGAAGAGATGGCTCAGCAGTTAAGAGCACTGGTTGCTACAGAGGCCCTGGGTTCCATTCCCAGCTCCCACGTGGCAGCTCACAACCATCTGCAACTCCAGTTCCAGGGGAATCTGATGCCCTCTTCTGGCCTCTTCAGGCACTGCACACATGTGGTGCACATACATACATGCAGACAAAAGTTTTACCCATAAAATAAAAAATTGTTTTAATAAATAAATAAAGTGTCCACCTCTTTGCTAAGAGCCTCGGTAACACAAAAAAAATTAATTTTTCATTTTTTAAAACTTTACTTATTTATTTGAGGGATTGTGCCACATTGCATACCAACCACATCATACATGTGGAAGTGATAGGAGAATTTGTGGAGTCATTTCTCTCCTTCTACCATGTAGGTTCAGGGGATCTTACTCAGGAAGCCGGAATCCATAGCAACTGTCTTTACCAGCTGAGCCATCTAGCCAGCCCTAATAGGAGCTTATGTAACTATGCTATATAGTTTTAAGTCATGAGAGAGGAGGAAACCTGATCAAGAAAATACCTCCTGAAGATCAGGCTACAAACAAACCTGGGGGCCATTTTCTTCATTGGTGATCAAAGGGGGAGGGCCCAGCCCACTGTGGGTGGTGCTATCCCTGAGATGGTGGTCCTGGGTTCTATAAGAAAGCAGGCTGGCCAAGCAAACCATGGAGAGCCAGTAAGCAGCACCCTTCCATGGCCTCTGTATCAGCTCCTGCCTCCAGGTTCCTGCCTTGTTTGGGATCCTGTCCTGACTTCCACCAGTGATGGACTATGATCTGGAAGTGTAAGCCAAATAAACCCTTTCCTCCCCAACTTGATTTTGGTCATGCTGTTTCCAATCACTGCAATAAGAAATCCTAGCTAATGCAACTGCCATTCACTTTCTGTGACCAGAACCTATACGTATGAGTGCAGATTTGCTTGTGGGGACCCAGAATGAAAACCTTCCCTGTGTTTTTTCCGCTTTCCAGAAAAGAACGAAAGAGAAACTGGTGCACGTCCTCTCTCTGTGCGGCCAGGAAGTCGGACTAAGCAAAAACCCATCTGTAAGTTCTGTGCCGCGCGTACTGCTTTTGCCTTTGGACTTCTCCGTCATTGATGTTGAAGATTCTAGTGTGACTGACAAGTCTGATAGGCGCCATCTGCATTCAGCCCCCGCCTTCCTCCTCACACCATGCATTGTGATCTCAGAGACAAGAGAAGACTTCACTGCTGTTTGCCTACAGAAACAGCTGTGTTCAGACCTTTATTATTCTTGTAAACATGCCCAGACTATATCACCACGTGCACAATGCTGTCTGTCACATCGTCACAGAGTTTTGCTCGCTGCACACTCATCCTATTAGGGCATCACCATTTTGCTTACATAAAATAACATGCAAACAATGATGTACCAGTCAAAGTTCACTCAAAATGCTGCAGTATGCTCACACTCACCAGTCACATCACAGTGGCAAAACAAGAAAGTGTTGCAAATATCTATCCAAACGATTCCTTTTCTTTTTTCTTTTTTTGTTTTGTTCAAGACAGGATTTCTCTGTGTAGCCCTGGCTGTCCTGGAACTCACTCTGTAGACCAGGCTGGCCTCGAACTCAGAAATCCACCTGCCTCTGCCTCCCGAGTGCTGGGATTAAAGGCGTGCGCCACCACTGCCTGGCTCAAATGATGCCATTTAAGTTATTGCTGGTGTTCGAGTAGAAAAGAAAATGCCCCCAGGCTTTTAGATGGACAGATGACTGCTTGGAAGCAAATTTCTGAAATAGAAAATTCAAATTATGTATGGTGAGCATATTTGGGGGGGGGGGGGGTAAATGGTAAAATCCTCAGGGCCTGGAAGTGTGTGTGTGTGTGGATTATGGTATCTTTATGCTTCATTTAAAAGGAAATACCGAGCTAAGAAATTTAGACTCATCAAGCAAATGTCTCTATGGAGCTCTATATTAATGTCCCAGACCGTGTCTACTCCATGAACATGTGAAATGTTAGAGACCCATGAAAACTTGCCAATGTGTCAAATGATTGTTCCTTTCAGCTGGGAAAGCACCAGCTAAGCTGGGTTTCTGTTGAAGTCACCTTTGTAGTGTGGCTTCGGTATCTGAGGGCTGCTCCAGTGGCCTCACTCAGTGCACTAGGCCCACAGCAGAGAGAAACCAGAGACTTTGGTTCTGCTTTTGAATGGCTGGCCAGGGATGACTCTCATCACTGCTGTCGGGGGCAGCTAAATCCACACTGGCACACTTATACTTTCTGGCCACGATGTTTACCTGTAATGCAACCCAGTGATTGAAGCAGCACTCACCGGGAAAGCTGCCTCCGTGGAGGTAATCGGACCTTGCTGATGGCTCCATGGCCCTCCATTTGCTTGTCTCGAACACTCTTTGCGATCCTTGTGTGTCCCCTGTTACACACTTACACACACACACACACACACACACACGCACACACACAGGAAACAGGTGAAGTGTTCCCTATCTCCAGTGCCTGGGAATGGGTGCTTCCAGCTGCAGTGAATTTTAGATTTGGGTGAATTGGGGTAGACCTGATCTAGTGATCACCCTTCAAATTTTAGACTTCTCCAAAATCTGCAGACTCAGAGTTTTCATCTTCATAAATTTCAGATTTGCCAGGGCACGCCTTTAATCCCAACACCCAGAAGGCAGAGGCAGGTGGACTCTGTGAGTTCAAGACCAGCCTGGTCAGCATAGTGACTTCCAGGACAGCTAGAATTGTAAAGAAACAAAACAAAACAAAACAAAACCCTTAGCCGGGCAGTGGTGGCACACACCTTTAATTCCAGCCTGGTCTACAGAGTGAGTTCCAGGACAGCCAGGGCTACACAGAGAAACCCTGTCCCAAAAGACCAAAAAAAAAAAAAAAAAAAAAAAATCCTGTCTTAGTAAGTTAATTAATAATGAAAGTTTTAGATTTAAAACATTTTAAGATTTGGGGTTTTCAGATCTGATTTGCTTAACCTATGCCATCCACAACACAAGGCTGTCTTTATGTAATATCTTGCCCACTTTAAAGGAACAAGAGAACATTATAATGTGAAGTGTCAACACAGACTATAGCTCTCCCCTCAAACGAGTCAAGACAGTTTCTTAAGCCGTTGAACCACATTTTAGTGGCCATGGCCTGGGAACACAGATTCAGGTAGAATTGACTAGTGTGTTCCACCCTGGAACGTTTCCTAGTTAGAACTTATTTACCAGATGCATTGTGGGAGATTGAAGGCAGGGATGTGACCCCAAAGGGGGGAATCCCTGCTGTGGATGTCAATCTGATGACATTCTTACCTTGGATTGGTGGAAGCCAGAGTCCTGCTAAGAATATATTCCAAAGGTTTGACTTATTAATCAAATGGGTATTAGGTCAGACTCCAGGGTGAACAAAGAATAGGCATCAAGAAGACTAAAAATAGCCAGGCAGTGGTGGCGCACACCTTTAATCCCAGCACTCAGGAGGCAGAGGCAGGCAGATCTCTGAGTTCGAAGCCAGCCTGGTCTATAGAGCAAGTCCCAAGACAACCAGGGCTACAGAGAGAAACCCTCTTCCAAAAAAAAAAAAAACAGTAACAACAAAGACTAAAAATAGTCCAAGATAATTTTAGCTCTGGATCAACAGCATTTC
Source organism: Rhynchomys soricoides (assembly GCA_019843965.1). Taxonomy (NCBI): domain Eukaryota; kingdom Metazoa; phylum Chordata; class Mammalia; order Rodentia; family Muridae; genus Rhynchomys; species Rhynchomys soricoides. The sequence goes on from JADRCH010000137.1 coordinate 3,806,736, forward strand.
AGCCCTCCACAACAATGAGGTTCTGATTGGTCATTCATTAGTCATTCTTCAACTAATATGTCTCCCAATCCCGGGGACTTCAGTTCACAAAAGAAAGCTTTTAGTTTCATATCTGTATTCAATTGAGACTGGCTAGCAAAACCTTTGCTGTTTATTAGTTCTTCAGAGTTCTATTAAGTCAGGCATGGTGGCTTATACCTGTAAACCTCAGGAGGCTGAGGTAGCCTGAGCTACATAGTGAGTCCAGGCCAGCCTGCAAGCCTGCAGGACAGAATGAGCCCTTATCTAAAAAAAAAAAAAAAAAAAAACCCAGAACAAACCATCCAACCATTTTTAAAAGGTCTATTAAAATGTCTCAGTAGCTGAGTGTGCGGACACACAACT
>JADRCH010000137.1:3807129-3829802 GCA_019843965.1 Rhynchomys soricoides
CAACTTTAACCCCAGCACTTGGTGTTTATGCTTTCTTTTCTGATCTTGCCGGGTCTTGAACCCAGAGACTCTGTATGACGAAAATGCTCTGCCACTGAGCCTGCATTAAGCTCTTGGAAGGCAGAGGCAAGCCTATCTCTGAGTTTAAGGACACCCTCGTCTCCACAGAGCATTCCAGGCTGACTGGAACACACAGTGAGACCCTGTCTCAAAAAGTTAATCAGCAAATTAAAAATAAAATGTCTACATAAAAAGAACCTAAGTATAAAAATTTGGCTTCTCCTTATTAATCTTTCCTGATTCCTGGTTTACCTTTCAAAGGGTTAAATCCTTTGTTCCTGTGGTTTATTTTACAATATATCTTGACGTCATCCTTTGAAAATTATTTATATACATTTGACGTGTGAAGATACGTGATCTCTAACCTCAGTCAGCTCAAGAAGAGTGGAAATTTTTAGCTGCTTCAGTTTGTCTGTGAACACATGCTTAGTTGTTACACACATACACACACACACACATGTAGTGTCCCACCATCCCCACTAAGAGATGGCCATTCAACTCTAGAAGGCTTTTGTAGTGTGTGAACTTGAGTGTTTGTACAGAGTTTAATCCAAAGGCACCTGTCCAACATAAATAATGAAAGAACAGTCTAAAAATACCCACTTAAGGAATTAGGTGTGTACTGGAGACACAGTTGTCCAGGGAACCAATAGCCATCACTCACTGCACAAACAACTGCAGGACGGTGAGTTTCTCAAGAGGCTTATTTTGATCCCTAGGTGATTTTTTCCTCTTGTGGGGACCTGGATCTGCCAGAGCATCAGACGAGCCTGGTGTCGTCCGAGGACGGCACCCGAGAGCAGGAGAACATGGATGATACCAACAGTGAGCAGCAGTTCAGAGTCTTCAGGGACTTCGATTTCCTGGACGTGGAACTGGAGGATGGGGAGGTACGGAGTATTCTCTGTCACAGTCAAATGCTCGGCTTGCTGGGCCTGACTAACAAAACAGTGTTGCTTTCTCCACTGACCACTCTCTATAGCAAGTTCTCTTGTTAGGAAGTTGTAAACTCCGTTTTGAAACAAGTTCTGCAAAGAACAGCTGCTATTGCACAAATCACCCCGCCCTTCCTGTCTGAGCCTGAGGCAAAAGCTGCCAACTTATTTTTTAAATGGCAAAGATCTGAATCGTAATGACTACACAAAGACTGTATAGTCTGAGGGAAAGGCTTTTTGCTTTTTGTTTTTTTTTAAATCACAGAAACACATCATTTCTAAGCCAGTTCACTGGGACCAGGGCAACATATGCTAACAATTTCATTTCTAATGAAAAGTTCCTGTGATTCAGTTATTTCAAAGCCTGCATTGACACCCGTGAGATCGGAGCCCTCAGGCTCTGGCATTCCTGTGTCGTGTTTAATGAAATCATTAGTGCTTACAATGAAATATAAAGCATGAGACAGAGACAGAGACCCGCTGTCTTAGCCCTGCTTTGGGGTTGGTTGGTAGTCAGCATTTCCAGACATCTGGGGCAGCTGAATTCCAGTCCTGGCAAGTGTGGGCAGATCTGTCTGTTTGGAATGGCAGTAAGATCCATTGTTGCTATCCATGGGCCTGGGAGGAGGAAGAGAACCACCTTCCATTGTACAGATCAGGGCATGTTCCCTGGCAGAGGCAATGTCTTGCCTCCAGGGAATGAAAACTCAAGATTTTTGTCTCCTAATGCTGCATTGGTCAATTCCTACTTTCTCCGTTCCAACTGCAGCCCTCACAGTTTAAAGGTCCAAAGCGAAGGCTGGTTAGATATAGCCTGCAGTGGTTAAGTGCCTCCTAACTTAACTGAAAAATAATGGGAAAATGAGAGTCTGAGCAGCTGACAGAGAGAATGTGACTTCTGGTAAACCTACTCACTCAGGTCTAATTGAGGACCTGGTGCCAGCTTCTGTTATTCTCCCAGGGCCATGTCTGCCCCAGAAGGAGAGATGCAAGTACATAGCACACTGAGTAAACCTAGACCCAAGAGTGTCAAAGCACTGGCTGGGGCTGACAGTGTTGGTCAGTGGTAGAGCATTTGCCCACTATACTCAAGGCCCTGAGTTGTATCTTCATTGCTACCTCCCCGCCCCACCCCCACAGAAGATAGTAAGAGAAAAAAAGTACTTCCAGATATTGTGGTACCCACCGTCAACCTCAGCACTGGGGAGGCAGAGACCAGCTGATTTCTGAGTTTGAGGCCAGCCAGAGCTGCATAGTGAGACCCTATCTCAAGAAGTCAGGCAGTGGTGGTGCACGCCTTTAATCCCAGCACTCGGGAGGCAGAGGCAGGCGGATTTCTGAGTTCGAGGCCAGCCTGGTCTACAGAGCGAGTTCCAGGACAGGCAGGACTACACAGAGAAACCCTGTCTCGAAAAAATAAAACAAACAAACAAACAAACAAAAACGACAAAAAGAAAAGAAAGAAAGAAAAAGAAAAATTAATCTAAACAAAGTAGTTTTTTAAAAAAAAAAAAAAAAAAAAAAAAGAAACACTTTGTAAGCCCAGGTGCTTGAAGGCAGGAGGGTCTCTTGACCCTAGAGGTTAAAAATTAGCCTAGTCAACACAGATAACCCCTGTATCAGAAATAGAGAAGAAAACCCTTTGAGAATGTTTTGCAGTTTCTGAACTAAAGTAAAATAAAAGACACTGAGATGTCAAGAGCTCAGTAACATGGAAGCATTTGAGATTAAGTCATCGTAAATGTCACTGGGTATAATATAATACAAACTTCCAGGGCTGGAGAGATGGCTCAGCAGTTAAGAGCACTGACTGCTCTTCCAGAGGTCCTGAGTTCAATTCCCAGCAACCACAGGGTGGCTCACAACCATCTGTAATGGTATCTGATGCCCTCTTCTGATGTGTCTGAAGACAGCCACGGTGTACTCATATGCATGAGGGGTCAGATGCCCTGTGCAGGCCACTTGGCACAGTGTCAGGCACGCAGCTGACATTCCCTATACCAGTCATCGGACAATCCCTCCAGTGGCATATAGCCGGTGTTAAAGCCAGTGATGTAAGCATACTTTGGCTTCTTGGTCAAAACATGCTTGCCAAAACAAAAACAAAGAAGCAAGCAAACTCTCAAGTTAATTTTGGAATCTGAATAAAATCTTCATCACAGCTCTTGCTCTTGCAGTTTGCAGGATCCTTTAGAGGGGCGGTGCCCCTGCAGTCTTAATCTTCCACCTGCAGTGGACAGATCCCAACCACACTTTTAGCTTTGGAAGTGGGATCAACTGATGCCACTTTCTGACCCTCTTTTCTCTCCTGTAACATTTAAACATTTCCTTTCAAACAAGTATTCAGACATTCTAAATAAATAGGTGTTAAAGAGAACAATGCTGTCACTGAAGTAGGAAGCTGCTTCTGCAAGCAGGCTCATGACATTACTTCCGCCTCATCATCTGCCCCGTGGGGAAGGCATGCGGGAACTCTGAGGGTGAATAGTGACTTTTTTCTTTGGAGCTCCGGCATATTTACCTTCGTTTGTACGAGTTGGGTCTACTGAAGGTTATGTTGCTAACACTGTTACTTGTTGTGTGGAAACTGAAATGCGCTGGAGGGTTTGGTGCATTATACCCTTTTAAATAGACCTTTTGTTTGTTTTTCTGTCCATCCCAACCGCTCCCCAGGAACTTCAGGTAAGCGGCTGTTACTCTTACTTAATTCTGGTGCACAAGCAGGTGCATTGTAGCGTTGCATAGTCCTTTAACAACCGAGCGCTTCCCCTTCCCTCCAGCACGTCTGCCTATTTGTGTGTAGACTTCTACTTAAGTATGTGATAAAAAGGGGTATGGGGGGGGGGGGGGTGTTTGTTTGTTGGTTTTGGTTTGGTTTGGTTTTGCTCTCCCTCTGCCCCTTGGCTGCTCTGGTATCAAAATATCTTCTAAAATATAAAAATGCTTTATTATTCTTAGTTCTGGAAGTTACATCGTTACATCTCCTGAGAGGAGATAAGTCTTTGGCTATGATCTATGGGTAGGCACCCTACAGTCTCTTATGAATGAGTTTTTACTCTGTAGATGGTGAAATCAGGCTGAGGATGTTCCTAAGTGGTACAGTGTCTACTTAGCATGAATGAGGCTCCGAGTTCCATCCAGCCCCAGCACTACTGGAAGAACAGAAAGCAAACAAACAAAACAAAAACAAAACAAACCACTTCCTTTTCTAAGAATCCAAAGCTATCTCTCTGTGTCTGGCAACTAGGTAAATTAATTTTCATCCAAACCAGATGCTCTGCAAGAAAAGAACAGGGCTGATAACAGTGATGCTTGGCCCCTGGCCTACAGCAGTATCATCTTAAGCAAGCTGACCCATGATCCTGTCACGTTAGGACTCACTTTAAGTAGCTTTATTTGGAGCTGGGCAGTGATGGCGCACGCCTTTAATCCCAGCACTCGGAAGGCAGAGGCAGGCTGATTTCTGAATTCGAGGTCAGCCTTGTCTACAGAGTGAGTTCCAGGACAGCCAAGGCTACACAGAGAAACCCTGTCTCGAGGGAAAAAAAAAAAAAAAAAGTAGTTTTTGGGAAAATGTATTTGATTATTTATTCATTCATTCATACATTCATTTATTTATTTATTTTTGGCTAGGGGGAGAGCTCAGCAGGAAATTGTTTTTCTTATCATGCACAAAGACCTGATTTAATCCCTGGTTCTCTAACAATAACATTTTTAAACATAGTTTCATTTTAAATAATTTCAAGAATATTATCTTTGACACTTCTAGGGTATTTGTTAATATTCTACTATCTCAGGATAAAGTCTGGGTGTTATGTTTAAGTTTGACAACTGTATGTACAAATGGTCCATCTGAAATAGCTACTCTGTATTTCACACACACACAATCTGGCATCATGAGTAAACAGGGTTTGGGCTTTTTACTTTGTATGTGACCTAAGGTACAAGTTGGGCATCGGGTGGAGAGGCAGGATGGGTGGCTCCAACTGAGTGTATTTGGTGCCATGCTGAGAGAGTTAGGCTTGGAGCTGGAAAGATAGCTCAGTGGTCAATAGCACTAGCTGCTCTTGCAAGGGACCCTAGTTCAGTTCCCAGCACCTACAGGGCAGCTCACAAACAGCTCTAACTCCAACTCCTGGAGATCTTACACCCTCTTCTGGCCCCCACTAGCACAGCACATACATGGCGCCCGGGCACACATGCAGACAGAACATTTATACACGTAAAATAAGAATAATATTTAAAAAGAAAGCTAGACTGACTTCTATGGACCTTTATTGCATTTGGTAGAATCAATCCAAGAACCGTTAACAATGGTAAGCATGTGTTCTACCTCTTAGCTACACCCATAGTCCTTCCACCGTGGACCTTACCCAGGGCTAGACCCCCCAGCTACCACGAGGGAAATCATTTCAACAGCTTTGCCTCGAATGGAGCGGTCACATCCTCTGTGGAGACGGATATTGCCTGTGCCTCCCCGTTCTCATGCCCAGCGGGTTCAGTTTTCCCCACATCAGCAAGAACATCTGTGCCCAGTGTACATACCGCTGGGATGCTGCAGCCTCGATCAATGGGGGAGACCTCCAGAGCTATGGCTTGTGAGAGCCTTCCCAACCTCTTCTGCTCATTTGGCACAAGAAAGATTGGTGTTGCGAGCCTGTGTTTACAGGCGGCTCACATCTTTCTCTTGTACGCCCCCCCCCCTTTTTTTTTCACAAATTACATTTCTCTTTTCTTTCAGGAATTAGCTGCTCCCACCAGGAAGAAACCCAAATTACTTAGTAGTAATTTCTTACAGCCATCTGGGGGAAGACAGGTACAGGTGGAGTTTCCTTATGCAGAATGCTTGAGGCTAGAAGAGTTTCAGATTTGAGTAGTTTTATTTATTTGGGAATATTTGCATACACATAATTTACACGGTTTCTTGGGGGATGAGCCTCAAGTCTAAATGCTAAATTCACTTTTATTTCCTCGGCATTTAGTCTGATGTTCATTTCATACAGCATTTTCAGGAGGCCTGGGTTTTGACTGTGACCTGTACCATGGAATTTTCCACTTGGGAGCTCCATGACGGCGCTCAAGAATAATTGGGATTTTTGGAACACTTCAAATTAGGGAAACCGAACCCAGGTAGCATGAATACAGACCCGGGTTCAGTTCCCAGCAGCTCACAGCCATCTGTAACTTTAATTTCTAGAGGATCTGATTCCTTCCACTGGCTTCTGTGGGTACTGCATGCCTACGGCACACCTTCCTACATACGAGCACACACATAAAAATAAATAAATTCCTGAAAATGCCATAACAGGACAAATGAGAGTTAACACTTTCTATATCTGCAGTGATATGTTTAGGAGTCTTGCTGTTGCTTTCTTCCACAAATAGTCAGAACAAACCTTGGCTGTACAGGTTGCCAACACCTGTTAGAGGTGAGGTCCTCGACTCCAAGGACTGGTCCTTCAAACCTGCCTTATCTAAAACTAGGAACCAGAGGAGGAAAAAGAAGCCTTCCACTCACTGCATTTGATGCTCACTCATGGTTCTTGAACTACTATCATGCTGTTCTCTGACCTCCCCTCAGAAGCATAGCTTTTCCTCAGGAAATGTTTCAAATGACCAGCCAATGAGGTGGACTGCTGGGTCTTACTCAGATGACTCATTTTTTATCGTCAGAGTGTGCCTTAGTTAGGGTTTCTGTAGCTGAAGTAAAACACCATGACTAACAAAAGCAAACTGAGGTGGGGAGGGATTATCTGGCTTGCACTTCCACTTTGCTGTTCATCACTGAAGGAAGTCAGGACAGGAACTTAAATAGGGCAGGAACCTGGAGGCAGGGGCTGATGCAGAAGCCATGGAGGGTGCAGCTTACTGGCTCCTCATGGTTTCTTATAGAACCCGGGACCACTATCTCAGGGATAGCACCACCCACAGTGGGCTGGGCCCTCCCTCACTGATGGTTAATTTAGAAAAAGCCTTACAGCTGGACCTCATAGAAGCATTTTCTCAACTGAGGCTCCTTCCTCTCTGATGACTCTAGCTTGTGTCGAGTTGACACACACAAGCAGCCAGGACAATGTAGATATCTTCCTTTAGTCCTGCTTCAAGAGACAGAAGACCAACTCCACATTCATTTCAGCAGAAAAAAAAAAAAAGTTATGTCAGCCAAATAGAGTTATCTAATGGCTGGTGCTCTGTGGAGAAAATCTGAGATACAGTTCCAGGAGTTAAAACTTCCTTGTCTGTTCTCACTGAATCAGAATGGGCAAGTCTTCGGGAGATCTTCAGTGCTGAGGCAGGAAATGTAACCACTTCCCAGCTTGGGACAATATAAAGATGGCCTTAAGCAAAAGCCAAGATGTGGCTTCCGGTTAGTGCATGCATGGCCCCTCAGACCTTACGGCCTTTGCTCTGCACTTTATCTGAATCCGATGTAGCAAAACAGTCTGGGATGTTTACCTAATGCGCTTCTACTTAACAGCCAAGGAATTCTGGAATGTTCTGGAATGTGCTCTGCGCGTACTTGTTTCCCCTCCGGAAAACTCTAACTAAACAGAGGCTGGCGGGGGAGGGGTGTGCACTAATGTTAAAGTTATTTTAGTGTTAATAATTCCCCCCCCCCTTTTTTTGGACAGATTTTTGAAAACAAAATTTTCTAGGGTTTACAAAATCAACTTTAAAAAATATGTATTTCCTGCTGGGTGTGATGGTGCATACCTTTAATCCCAGCACTTGGAAGAGGGAGAAAGAGAGAGAGAGAGAGAGAGAGACAGAGACAGATGGATCTCTGTGAGTTGGAGGGCAGCCTGGTCTACAAAGCGAGTTCCAGGCCATCCAAGCCTACACAATGAGACATGGTTTCAAAAAACCATATATACAAATACGTATACATATGTATACGTGTGTGTGTGTGTGTGTGTGTATCACATCAAAGAGAAGTCTTCACTTCTACTTGTGAGATAACTTACATATCCAGAAAAATCTTTGCTTTTTTCGTCTCCCTGTTGGTAAACTGGAGTCTGCGCATCAAAGCAGATGAGGACTTGAGAGTTGATGGTGGCCACGATTGTTTCTAAGCTGGGACTGACTGACTGCGTAAAGGTGTGTGTGCCGGAGGCCTGGGACATGAGGCAAAGTTGATTGTGATGTGATTTCAGGGGGAAAGCATGGACAACTTCAACTGGGGAGTGCGCAGGCGCTCTCTGGACAGCCTGGACAAGTGTGATATGCAGATCCTGGAGAAACGCCAGCTCTCCAGAAGTACTCCCAGTCTGAATAAAATGAGCCATGAGGACTCAGATGAGTCATCGGAGGAGGAGGACCTCACAGCCAGCCAGATCCTGGAACATTCAGACCTTGTAAGTAGGGACTCTCCCACTGGAGAGTTGGGAAGCCTTGGGTTTGGTTTTGGTCTTTTTTTTTTTTTTTAATTAATTCAGGAGTTTTGTTTCCAGCTAAATAAATTCTTTATGGCTGCTGAACTGAAATCTGAATGCTCAGGTGGAGTCTCAGTGACCTCTTCTCTGTAGGTCACTGTAGGCAGTTGGTACCCGGAGGCCAGATACATATGGGGTTGCCCACTGCTACAATAAAGTTAATATGCTAATAACAATCAATGACATATAGAACTTAGAAAAATCAGATCTGTCAATCAAGTACCGGGGAGCAATGGTGTGTGTTCTTTTGACAGGAACTTCCTGTCACATTTTATTTGCTTTGCTTCCTAAACAGATCATGAATCTCTCCCCCTCTGAGGAGGCCAATCCTATGGAGCTGCTGACCAGCGCCTGTGACTCCACCCCCGCAGACCCTCATCACTTCAACCCCAGAATGGCAAGCTTCGAGGCTTCTTTGCCTGATATAAATAGTCTGCAGATTTCAGAGGGGTCAAAGGTGAAGAGATTTGTGGAATTTCTATTGTTGTTCCCTTAAGGGATGGGGGAAAAGACAAAAAATCATCCTAGTTAAGAATTCTTGGAGGGAAGCTTGAAGTCAGAGGGTTTAGGCCTCTGGTTTTAGTGAACTGACCGAAGCTCCTGCCTTCCCTGTGCTTTGTAGTGGTTTTATGCTCACAAACTTGAGGCAGACCGGCAGACCTCCCCTTGGATGAGAGATTTGGCCTGAGGCCTTTGTAAAATGAAATACTTGACTACTGACTGAGAGAGCAAGTGGTGGGGAGAGACTGTTGTGGCCATTGGGAGTGTGGTGGCTTTTATAAAACAATTCTCTAAGTGAGGCGTAGGAGTGTGCACGCACTGGGGGGAATTTTTCCCCCTGAGTAGGAGCCAATTATACAATTTGCTCATTGATTCAATGCTCGCCTTTTGGCGAACAATAGGAATATTTAATGTCGATCACACAGACTTATGCCAAATCTGCATAAAACTCTCCTAGCTAGACTCCCTGAGGGGAAGAGTTATCTAATGCATATAATTTCCTTATTTTAAAAGGTCGGCTTTAAGACAAAAAAAAAAAAAAAAAAATCTTGTGGCTATTTCATTTAAGGTTTATTTTATCAAGATTCACAGAAAATATTTTACCCATAAAACCCTTTCATTTGCATGCTGCAATCACACATACAATCTTTAGTGTAGAAAATGCTGCATTTCTCTATATTAGAGATACCAAACGCGTCTATCATGTTAGAATAGAATTAGTCACTCCTGATCCTGATTTTGGCTATAGTTTTGCAACTTTGAAAGAGGGGGGGTAAATGTGGTGTGTGTGTGTGAGAGAGAGAGAGAGAGACTGCTAAAGGAAAACTGTAACACTCTCTACATCACTTTGCAATATGTTGAGATCAAGAAACCCCTGAATGATTTAAACCAATAGCAACCACTAAGATGTGATTATCTAAAGATACTAGAGCTGAAGTAAGAATTATTTCTAAGATTTCCCCAACTCAAAAGGAAGGATAAGAGCTAGGACTGGGATTCTTGGAGTTAGAACTGGCCTTTTTGGACCAAAAAAATGAAGCCTCCTGAACAAACTCTTGTTCTAGATTGAAAGATGCTAGAATATTAGTCCCAAAGTCAAGACATTTTAAGTTAAATTTCTTGGGAAAAAACATAAAATATATGTGACATGCTGAACATGTTATTTCTCAGCATGAGTACAGGCTCTCCATTTTTCTATTAAATGATGATAGGTAGATTGATTGATGAATTGATTTCTCTTGAGAGACAGAATCTAATTCTGTTAATAAAACATTAGATCTCACTTTTAAAGACGCCTCTCTTTTCTCATGACCTAAATTCTGTAGTATTTGATAGAGCTAGGACGTTAGAGAAAGCATAGATTCATCCATAAGAACTTGGCACCACCAAACCCATGAACCATCCTGGCTCTCTGATAGAGCTTTTATATTCTGGCTCATCTCTCCTCATTAATCCTAAATTCAGAATACTACAAACCAATGGTCAGATGTTAACCCGTGGTAAAGGTCTAACTCACAGACATTTCTATTTCACCTTGATTTTATTTTTAAGATGACTCACAGAAGCACGCATGTGTGTTCCCTTCCTCTGCTTTTCTGATGTATAGCCCAGTTGCCTTCCTCTCTCTCACAGAACAGGCTGTTCCCCAGTTGACTCCCCACCCCCACCCTGCCTCAGCTCAAGCCCAGCCTCTTTTTTCTGTTTTACTTTGTGCATCTCTTCCCTGTCTCTCTCTGGACCGAGATCCCGCCTGCTCTAGAGGGGTTACTTGTTATTCTTTATTGCTCCATAATTAGGTGAGAGGCATAAGCCTCACCTCAGCTGCTGCCCTAGGAGGGTACAATGCACCTGCATGCACATGAGTGATGGGGAGCTTTCTGTATAAGAAAGCCTGTCACCACAGTATAAGGCACACAACATATTCCCCTCTGAGCGTCTGTTGTGCCATGCACCGATGCGTTTAGAATCTAGCCTTTATTGGAAAAGGAATTTCCTATTGGAGAATAGGTCTGGATGTGCCCGTCTCTAAGACATGGCTGTAAAATCAAAGTTTATCTGTGTCTGGCTTCTTTCTGGTTTTTGAAACTACAGTGGTCTTGTGAGGTGGGCCTCCAGGGCCTGGTCCAGGCATTAGCATGCATATCCTCTGCTCTGGGGGCGCCAAGTTCTTATGAATACATAGGTAAACAGCTTCTCTTTCAGCTCTGTGACAGCCAACCTGACCCTGAGCAAATCCTTTGTACACTGAGCAGAGGTGGCTAATCTGTCAACATGGAAGCTAGACAGGATCCGGGAGGTCTCTCTGACAATATTGAAGGAAGCATTCTTACACTTGGAACACAGATCAAACGTGACAATCTACCGAGCCCTTGGGCATGATTACAGAAGACACCAAAGGGAAGATGATAGAGAAAAGCTACTTGAGAGAATTTCTGAGCCCACTTCCTTCCTCCTTAATATTTTGTTTCTGCTTCATTGAATCCAGAATGTATATTCTTACACACTGGGGTTTAAAATTTTGTCACTGCAGGTCGAGGCGGTCCCCGAAGAGGAGGACACCACCATGCACGAAGATGATCTTTCGAGTTCCATCAATGAGCTCCCGGCAGCATTTGAATGCAGTGACAGCTTCAGCCTGGATATGACTGAGGCAGAGGAAAAAAGCAATCGGGGCCTGGACCAGTACACTCTCGCCAGGCAAGGCAGCCCGTGGGGAAGTGGTTGGCATGAGCATGAGCGGCACACTGTGTGGCATGCATGCCCCTCACTAGCTACACACTACACACTAGCTACACATTTTCATACTGCAGAGACCTCCTACCATGGAACTTGGCAGGACCTCACTGAGTTGCAATCACCTAGCCCCAGGGAGGGCTTTCCATAGGACTGGTGATGCGAGACTTTGGAGATAAGAGCTAAGCTTGAAAATGAATTCTTTCCTAGTTGAAAGACAGGAGCAACAGGCCCTTTACAAGCTAAGCTCCTGCTCTTTAACTGAGTGTCTTCAGCACGGTGGCCGGTCCCTCTAAAAGTAGTGACTCACATAAACACAAAAAGAAGGTGGAGAGGTGAAAACATCATACCCGCCTTGATTCAGCATCTGCCGTAAACCACAAATTACAACGAGGTTTGGATCTACTTTAGGAGAAAGTACAGATGTTATACTTATGTTTGTGAATACTGAAAAAAAAAAACGAGAGCTAAGTAAAAGCCCAGGGCTACACAGAGGCCATCAGAGGAAAAGGCTGGGGTGGCATGGAAAGAACGGACCTTTCACATCCTCCTGCCTTCCTTCCTTCCGGTCTGTCCTGTCCGCTCTGTTGTTCTCCATTCCTGTCCTGCCCTCCCCGACCCCCGGTATTCGCAGAGTTTGTGCACATGTATTCCTTGTCTGTCCACATCAGGGACAAGTTTGAAGAACCCAAAGTTGGATTGCAGGTTTTTTTCTGAATGCAGAATGTAGAAGGATGGTAATGTTGAGCTTGGGAACAGAGGCTTAGTGGGAAGCCCGGCCCCTGGGAGAGCGAGGGCTTGCTGAGGGCTGTGGGATATATAAGCCTGTGCAGAAAAAAAAAAAATTTAGAAATGCCAGGCATAGTGGGGAACCCCTTTGATGCCAGCATTCAGGAGGCAGAGGCAAGTAAATCTCTGACTTTAAGGCTAGCCTGGTCTGCATAGTAAGTTTCAGGCCAATCAAGACTATCTAGTGAGACCAGTTTTAAACCACCACCCCTACCCAACCAAAAAAGGGAAGAATCATAGAAATGCCAGAAATTTTAAAAATATATATATTTTCTAGGAACCAAAAGATCTCAGAGACCTCTAGTAAAAAACAAATCCCTAGGCCCTGAGAGGAATAAAGGACCCAAAGGGCCACCTCGCCAGGCTGACAGGCAAGTGTAGAACCCAAGAGGCTGCCACCTTTTGATGGTCATGGTGTCCATGTTTTCCAGCTTTGGAGAAGGTGACAGGGGTGTGTCTCCCCCTCCCTCGCCCTTCTTCTCGGCCATCCTTGCTGCCTTTCAGCCCGCCGCCTGCGATGACGCGGAGGAAGCCTGGCGTAGCCACATTAACCAGCTCATGTGTGACTCGGACGGCTCCTGTGCTGTGTACACATTTCATGTGTTCTCCTCTCTGTTTAAGGTATGCGCTCATGGAGCACCCTGAAGACAGCCAATGGCTGTGGGCTTCACAAGGGGCGGTTGTCTCTCTATACACAGTTCCTCATGGTGTGGGGACCCCCCCAGCCACAAAATTATTTCATTGCAGCCGGGCAGTGGTGGCGCACGCCTTTAATCCCAGCACTTGGGAGGCAGAGGCAGGCGGATTTCTGAGTTCAAGGCCAGCCTGGTCTACAGAGTGAGTTCCAATTGTAGCTGTAATTTTGCTACTGCTGTGAATCATAATAGAAACATCTGATATGCAGGATATCTGATCCCTAAAGGGGTTGCCCCCCACAGGTGGAGAACTGCTGCCTCTAGGATTATGTAATTATTTTTAGAGACTAGTTACTCTGCCTACGGCTTCTGTTCATCCTTTATTGCCTCACCTTTATGAAGACACTGAACTCAAGTGATTTCAGGTCAGCTGTCACGAAGGGAGCTTTTATCTCTGCCACTCACGCCCTGTTGACGTTCTCAATGGTAAGAAACCATGGTAGCTTAGTTAGAGTTTCCTTTACTATGGTAAAACACTGCGAGCAGAAGCAGCCTGGGGAGGAAATGGCTAATTCAGCTTATAACTTGCAACCCGCCCTTGAGGAAAGCCGAGGCAGGAACTGAAGCAGAGACTATGGCGGAACATCGCTTACTGGCTTGGTCCCTGTGACTTGCTCAGCTTGCTCTTTTATGTAACCCAGGACAACCTACCCAGAGTTGGCACCACCCACAAAGGGCTGGACCTTCCCTCATCAATCACTAATCAACATGTTCTACACCCGTGCCTAAAGGCGGATATAGTGGGGACATCTCCTCAAGGGAGGTCCCTCTTCCCAAAGGACTATAGCTTGTGCCCAGTTAGCAGAGCACTAGCCAGCACATACGGCACTCAAAACATAAAATTATTTTATGTTCTTCATAAAACATAAGGATCTTCAGCTAGGCTATTTTAGTCTTTTTACCTCTCTCTTTCTCCTTAGGACACACACTGGACATTTTCATAATGGTTAAAAAAAAAAAAATTTTAGTACCAGGCAAGGTGGTTCATGGCTATAATCTTGACCTCTGGGAGGCAGAGGCAGGTAGGTTGTTGCAATACTGGAGATAGCCTGGGCTACATCGTGAGGTCCAGGTTATCCTGGGACTACAGAGACATTTGTTTTTTCCTTTTTATATATTTATTGTATTCTTTTAAAGTTTACACATGAGTACTGGTTTAGTTATGGTTTCTATTGCTGTGAAGAGATACCAGCACCCCTCCCCCTTTCCATGATGTTCCCCATGCCTTAGGTGTAGAGGCTGTGTTGTACACATATCAACTGTGAGTACCCACCATCAGTTGTTTGCTCCATTTTGACCAGTTGTGGGTTTCTGTGATGGTCTCTACTGGGAAGAGAAGGTTCTTTGTATTCTCTGTGGGTATAGAGTCTGGATTACTTCACATAGGTAACATTTTCTAGTTCCGCCCATTTATAATTTCTTCCCTTTTTTGAGATTTATTTTATACATGTGTCTACTGTAGCTGTCTTCAGACACAGCAGAAGAGGGCATCGGATCCCATTACAGATGGTTGTGAGCCTCCACGTGGTTGCTGGGAATTGAACTCACCACCTCTGGAAGACCAGCCAGTGCTCTTAACCACTGAGCCATCTCCCCAGCCCCTAGAATTTCATTTTTCTTCTCAACTGAATAGCACACACACACACCTCTGAACAGTGTATATATACCATCTTTTCATTAGCCATTAGTCAGCTGAAGGAGATTTAGGTTGTCTCCACAGTGTGGTGGTTTGAATAGGTATGGCCCCCATATGTTTGAATGCTTGGTCCACAGGGAAGGGGACTATTAAGCAGTGTAGCCTTGTTGGAGGGAGTGTGCCACTGTGGGCGTAGGCTTTGAGGTCTCCTATGTACAAGGTATGCCCAGTGTGGCACTCAGTCACCTGCTGCCTGTGGATCAAGAGGTAGAACTCCTGCTCCTCCAGCACCATGTTACCTGGACACTGCCATGCTTCCCACCATGACGACAATGGACTAAACCTCTGAAACTGTAAGCCAGCCCCAGTGAACTGTCTTTCTTCATAAGAGTTGCCATAGTCATGGTGTCTCTTCACAGCAATGGAACCTTAACTAAGCCGCACAGCTATTGTGAATAGATCAGCCATGAACATGGCTAGGCAAGTATTTCTTGAGTAGGATGTCATTTCCTTCGGTCATATGCTGCAGAGTGGTATAGCTGGGTCATATAGTAGGTCTATTTTTAGCTTGTTGGAAATTCTCCACATTGATTTCCAAAGTGTCCGCACCCATTTGCAGTCCCACTAGTAATGAATGCATGGCCCCTTCCCTACCATCATTTGTTTATCTTATATCTCCCTAATTCCAAAGGATGTGAAACATCCGTCTTGTTTCTTCTTTTAAGAGCTCTTTGTTCAGTTCCTTGACTCCTTTTTAATCGTATCATTCTCTTGATTCTTTGGTTGGTGTTAGTCCTGTATATTCCTCTTTCAGATGTGTATTGGTATTGATCCTCTATCAGTGGTGTAGGCGGCAAAGAGTCTCTCCCAGACTGGGGGTTTATCCCTCTGTTGATTGTTTGCTTGGCTATGCAGAAGCTTTTTAGTTTTGT
Organism: Rhynchomys soricoides; assembly: GCA_019843965.1. Lineage (NCBI taxonomy): Eukaryota > Metazoa > Chordata > Mammalia > Rodentia > Muridae > Rhynchomys > Rhynchomys soricoides. Next base: position 3,822,844 of record JADRCH010000137.1, read on the forward strand.
GGGGTCCCATTTGTTAATGGTTGGCTCCTGAGCAAATATTATCCTACCCAGAAAGGCCTTTCCTATAGATGTCTTTTTTTTTTTTTTTTTCTCTCGAGACAGAGTTTCTCTGTAGCCCTGGCTGTCCTGGAACTCACTCTGTAGACCCGGCTGGCCTCGAACTCCGAAATCCGCCTCCCTCTGCCCCCCCCCCCCCCCCCGAGTGCTGGGATTAAAGGCGTGCGCCAACACTGCCCGGCTGCTGCCTAAGTTCCCAGCTATCACTTTCAGCATGCTGGGTTTCACATTAATGTCTTGGTCCATTTGGAGTTGATTTTGTGTGCAGGGTGGTAGAGAGAGGTCTAATTTCATTCTCTTGCATGAGGACATCTAGTTCTCCCAGCAGAAATTGTTGATATTTCCTTTGAGCCTATGCTGCCAGCTGATATAGCTGCAGCTCTGTAATGCAGCCCAAAATCTGGACCAGTAATGCCTATGCATTTGTTCTTCTGGTCAGAATGGCCATGGCTATCTGAGCTTTTCTCTGTTTCCATATGGATTTTAGTATCTCTTGGCTAAAAGTGTTATTTCTAGTTTTCTGGGAGAAATTTTGGGGACCTCATATATCTCTTACCATATCATCTGCAAATAGGGATAATTTGACAATTTCGTCTTCTAGTCATACCCCTTTAGTTTTATTTGGTTATATTGCTCTGGCTAGTGCTTCCAGCACTGTGTTGAAAGGACTGGGGACAGATGGCCCTGTTTCCTTCCTAATTTTAATGGCATGACCTTGAGTTTTTCTCCATTGAAGATGATGTTTGTTGCCTGTGGGTTGGTCGTATATAGCTTTTTTGGATCCCCTGGAGCTGGGCACTAGGCCTCAAACTTGGGTCCTTCACAAGAGCCCCATGCATGTTCTCTTAACTGTGGAGCCATCTAACCCCACTTTTTGTTTTATTTTTGGTTTTGAGACATCTCATGTTACACAGGCTGGCCTTGAATTCCTGATCCTCTGTCTCTGCCTCCCAAGTCTTTGATTACAGGTTTGCACCACCATGCCCCAAAGCATGCACAGGCGCGCGCACACGCGCACACACACACGCACACACACACACACACACGCTCAACGTTGTTTTCTACTGTACAAGTTGAGCTTGGCCTTTGTAAATGATCCCTCTCCTGCCTTGCAGAATATTCAAAAGAGGTTCTGCTTCCTAACCTGTGATGCAGCCAGTTACCTTGGAGATAACCTCCGGGGAATTGGGTCCAAATTTGTCAGCTCTTCCCAGATGCTTACCTCCTGCTCTGAATGCCCTACACTGTTCGTGGATGCGGAGACTGTGAGTATCCCTGCCCTGCTCAGCAGGGTAGCAGCTTTGTGTAGAGATTTGTTGTTATAGTGTGTGCGTGCATGCATGTGTGCGTGCATGCGTGTGCGTGCATGCGTGCATACACATGAGGGTGCACACTTGCTCATATGTGAAGGTCAGAGGACAACTTTAGAGATTTGGTTCTCTCCTTCCATTAATGGGTTCCAGGGATCAAACTCAGGTCCTCTCACTGGCCCATTTTAAAGATACTTCCAAAGCTGTGAACAGAGTAGAATTGTCACTTGACTCTTGAAGATCCTTAGGTCTGCAGATTAATTAGTGAACATTGCCATCCGAGGCCAGGGCATTTCAGAGAATTAGGAACAATCTACCACTGGGCTCCTTCCAACTCCTCAGCCCATCCCCTACGTTATTCTGACTTTGTCAACTGTGCGTAGGATTGTATGACCCTCACAGAGGTCACCTGAGAGCCTCTGACTGACTATCAGGTCATGATTTTATAAAGAAGACTTTGCAACACTGCCTTGAAATTTTCTTTTCTAGACGCAATCTCCTAAGTTCTCAGGCTTACAAAGTCAGTAAGAAAGAGGCGACCAGGTCAGTAAGAGGCGACCAAGTCAGCCTTTTCCTCAGGCTGATTAGTCTCTCAATAAGGAACGCAATATGAAAAATAATTTCATCTTAAGTTATTTGAAATGTAAATTAAATACAAACTTAGCTTCCAGATCTCTCTGGAGGGCTGTCTTCCATAACAAAACAGGAAATATTACTGAAACTGATAATAGAGTCATACATAAAATAGGCATCACATCTTAACGTTGGTTCCAATGGAAGGCTTGGAATACAAACTAGTTTCCATTTCCCGCTGTGGCCAAAGTGAAGCCCAATTCGTTCTTTACTTCTCCATCTTCTTTCCTCTTCGTGTACTAGACCTTCCTGTTGCTATTTCTACCCATTTTTAAAGCAAACTGTTTTCCTGTCTTTAGCTCCTTTCCTGTGGGCTCCTGGACAAGCTGAAGTTCAGTGTGTTGGAGCTGCAGGAGTATTTGGACACGTACAACAACAGGAAAGAGGCCACGCTCTCGGTAAGCATATGTTTCTGTGCATGGCAGTCAGTTACAACTGAAAGAGTGTAGCCATGGGGAGGGGAATGTGACTCACTGTGTGTGTCTCTCTGTGTGTGACTCTGTGTGTGTGTATATGGCAAGTTCCTACTTCAGAGTGACAGAACTACATATAATATTGGTTATAGCCAAATGTATGTGACCTTGGCCAAAAGGCCAAGAGGCTCAAATCGAACCAAGGAAAGAACAATCAATGTTCAGCTTTCAACTTCACCCCACTAAGGTCCTCACCGAGAAACCAGCACACACATTTTGTATCTGCTGGATATGTCCCTCAAAATGCATTAGAACTAGTGTTCTTTATCCAAGATTTGAATTTAGATCTCTAGTCTGTGATAAAGATCGTAACCAGAAGTAACTTAGATTAGAGAAGGGCCTGTTTGATCTTAGAGGTCGTCATGAAGGGAATTCAGGGCAGAAACCTGGAAGCAAGAACTGAAGCAGAAGCCATGGAGGAGTGCCACTTATTGGCTTGCTTTCCATGGCTCCCTCAGCCTGCTTTCTTCTATCACCCAGGACCACCTGCCTAGGGGTGCTGCCGCCCACAGTGGACTGGTCCCTCCCATATCAATCACTAGTTAAGAAAATGCCCCATAGACTTGCGGGCAGATCAATCTGATGGAGTGGATTTCTCAGCTGAGATTCCCTCTTCCAAGTTATGTCTAGGTTGTGTCAAGTTGACAAACACTATGACAAGGTGTACGTATGATACCTACTTGTACCCATGACAAGGTGTATATATGACACCTTCTTGTATTTATGTCCTCCAATAAAATTCTCCAGGCAATGTAAGAAAGAATATGGATTTTGAAGTCAGATGGACTTCAGTTCAAATCAAAGCTCAGTCTGATAATAATATCTCATTTGTAAATTACTGTGAAGGTATGAGTTATGACAGTCGTAGAAGCTGTCATGTTCTCAGTCTATTCTGTATGGCTGACAGCTTACTGGGTTGCAGGTTTTCCCTGATGTGGTGGTGGTGATGATGTTTACTTGTTTTGGTTTTTCGAGACAAGGTTTCTCTGTGTAGCCCTGGTTGCCCTGGAACTCACTCTAGGCTGGTCTCGAACTCAGATATGTGCCTGCTTCTGCTGGGATGCTGTTGTTATTCTTATCTCCCATGAGCTTTCTGAGGACAAAAGTTCTGAGCCTATGCCATAACTCCCCTGTCTCTTATTTCTGTGGCTCACCATCTACCTCTATTTCTCAGCTGTCAGTCAGCTGGTCAGAGCAATCCTCTCTGGCTGGTGAAGTGAATTAACCTGTTGGTATGAGGTGGGAACTTCAGGGCTCACTGTGTTATGCCTGAAGAACCCATTTCACACCTGTGTTAGTACTACCCACATGCTTTTGTGGAATCCCCACCATATGCCCGAGCTGCTGCTGTAATTAATGGTCTTTCTTCCTGGGGCAGGAGCCTGCCCCATGGCAGCCTCCTGATCACAATGCAGAAGAAGTGGGTATGCAGCAAGGCCAGAATATTCTCACCCGTGAAAAGTGCTGGTGCTATCTCCTAATCTCAACTATATGAAATTATTCTAACCATATAAGTATTTATTTTCATTCATACCTAAATCAGGAATGATCTGGTAAAAACAAACAAACCTCAAGAGCATGCTGGCCTTAATTCAAAGAGATTTCCCTGCCTCTGTCTCCCAAGTGCTAGAATTAAAGGCATGTACCATCACATCTGGTCATGAAATTTTATTTTAAAGGACAGGGAGATGGCTTAGCAGTTTAGAGCACCGGCTGCTCTTGTAGAGGACCAGATTTGGTTCCCAGCATCCATATGATGTCTCACAAGCATCTGTAACCCCAAATCCTAGGAAGTCTAACCCCTCTCTTGCCCCACAGGCACCAGAAACATAGATCTGATCCTATGGCAGGTATCTTAATTTCAGTAAATCTTTAACCTTTCAAGTTTCCTTTTCTAAAAGTCATTCCAGCAAACTTGTATTTACTCTTGTTAGAAGCATGATCAAGTCTTCCCGACAAACCCCAGGATTTAAATATTCTCAGGGCATCTGTGGATCTACCCATGTCCCGTCTCTCTTTTTCTCTACAACAGTGGCTTGCCAACTGTAAGGCAACATTTGCAGGTGGCTCAAGAGATGGAGTGATCACCTGCCAGCCCGGGGACTCGGAAGAAAAGGTAATGAACGCCTGCTAAGCGTATGTCTCTCCTGTGGTCTGGCTCTGGGTTGGTTTTGACCCTCACAAGAAGCATGGAGCTTAAGAAAGGAAGAGGAGGAAGGAGCCATCTTCCACATTCACATGAAACTGATAGGGGAAGGCAGCACATCTATACATGCATGGCTGTGTGCGCGTCCGTACCATGCATGGTCATATTGATGGGACTGGGGGACTTTTGTTTTCTCCTTTCTGGAAAAATCATGACATAAGACTACCCTTTTTGCTAGACGCTGTTAAATCATGCTAATCACTTCCTAATGAACCTTCCTTAATCCAGACTATGAAACCACATCCCGCCATTCCTTGCTCGATTGCTTAGTTCCTTCAATGAAATGGTTTGTTGAAGTAAAGTGTCTATTGACTTTCCCCCAAACACTGCTAAAAAAAAAAAAAAGATTGTCCCACTTAGAATAGCCATGTGCAAGCCACATACCAGCAGCTGATTACATATATGCTATATGATGCAGGAAACTGGGAAGAAGACTGAAATAAAACTATTCCCTCTGGAATTGGGCTTTAAGAGCCTCCTATTTGGGTTATATGGTTCCACCAGAGGCTCCGCCTTCCTCTTGTTGTCAGGGAGACAGATGACAATCAAGACCTCACTGAGGCATAGCCTGCTGTAAGCAAAATTGAGCTGTTAGCACACACCACAGAACAAAGGCATCAGCCAGCAGGTGGCCCTGGGAAGGCTTCCTGTGAGACAGAAGAGATCTCAAATGTGAACTGGAGGTAACTGTGGAAGTGGGTATGGATGAAAGGGCCTGAGGCAGAAGGGATCGTGATGTTTACCAACTGAAGAGAGGCCATGCGACCAACAAGTGTAGATAGACAAGACAAACCTGAGGAGCTTCTACAGACATCCAGAAGCCTGGCTGTGATGGCTGGGCCCCTTCACAGCAATGGTAACCCATCAGCAATTTAAGCAGCGGGGAAGTGAGCAGACTAAGGCTGCTATGCTCCAAGTACCGTACGGACAAACTGAAGCCGAGAGGGGGCACGACCCAGTCTTTGTGCAGCAGGTGACACACTGCAATTACATCACTACAGAGAAGGATTTTCCGGATCACGCACCCTCCCACGTAAGATGCAGGCTGTGTTGATAAAGAGCCCAGTTAGGTTAGGGGTGACAATTTCCCACCTAACTCCAGTATTCCTATACCAATTTGGTCACTGTCAAACAAGTTCAGAGTGCCAAGAACTGTACACCACACCCTGTCCCTCCATAAACCCCGAGATAAGCGACTAAGGATGGCAAATCTTAGGATTCTTAGAGGTAGTTTCTGTTCTTTCTGAGAACACATTTATATTTCAGTCTGTAGTTGCCTGAGACTTTTATTTTGTTTTGTTTTTAAGACACCGTTTCTGTGTACAGCCCTGGCTATCCTGGAACTCACTCTGTAGACCAGGATGGCCTCGAATTAAGAGATACGCCTGCCTCTGCCTCCCAAGTGCTGGGACTAAAGACATGTGCCACTATCTATCACCCTGCACATTTCTAGAGAATTTTAACATAGGTGGGTAATGGTGCGACAAGGTAACTCCTTCACAGGCAGTGCTTACTCAGATGTGCAGTTCAGAATCATCCTAGAGTTTCCATCAGTCCCGATGTGTGCACCTGTGATGTCCTGATTTGGCTGATCTGAATACTCCCCCTCCCCCCTTTTATTGACAGATAGGATTCCCTTTGTAACCCGACTGTCCTAAAACTTGCTAGGTTGACCAGTTGGCCTCAAACTCATGGAAATCTGCCTGCCTCTGCACCCTGTATATTGGGAGTAAAATCATGTGGCACCACACCCCATTTGGATACTTTTAAAAAATAAAATATTACTAGGTTTCACATTTTATAGTATAGCTTGAATACAGCGTATAAAATGCATCAAAGCATTGACTCTGTTATCAAATCCTGTCACACCCAGTAATGCAGATTCAGTTGGGAGAATACATTAATACATTACAGACTTACATTAGGAATATAGGTTGAAAGCAAACCTCTGACCTGTTTGTTGAGTGCTAGCCCTGCAGAGAAGTGGAAACTAAAGCTAAATCATCCTACTTCCAAATATAAAATCATTTCACTGTCTCCATAGGTCTTAGTTTCTACTTCTTGATTCCCATCCATTCGCCTTTTTTTTTAAGACTTATTTATTACATTTGAGCACACTATAGCTGTCTTCAGACACACCAGAAGAGGGCATCAGATCCCAGTACAGATGGTTGTGAGCCACCATGGGGTTGCTGGGAATTGAACTCAGGACCTCTGGAAGAGCAGTCAGTGCTCTTAACCACTGAGGCATCTCTCCAGTTCCCCCCCCCCCCCCCCCCC
>JADRCH010000137.1:3829902-3900997 GCA_019843965.1 Rhynchomys soricoides
ACACACACACACACACACACACACACACACACACACACGAGGGAACATCATAGTTTATGCACACAATCTAAGGAGCTTCTAGTTGCGTTAGGGGTCAGCCACTGTGCATGTGCCCTCCCTTAACTGAGCTGTGGTTGTGTGGCTCCTGGTACTTGTTGCTCCTGATCTCTTATGTCTTTTACTAAGCAAAGATTAAAAGATGGAGTCCATCTCCAGCCGCTCAGTTTGATGTGGCGGCTCTAGGTATATAGTAAGGGCTTAAGAATTAAAATGGAGGGTTCATACTTTCAGGTACTGTGTGCATATGACCTCATTTGCCCCTTTACAGCTGCCCTAATTGGCTCCTCTTGCTATAATGAACACCATAACTAAAAACAACTTGGGAGGAGAGGGTTTATCTCGCCTCACATCTGTATAGACCCATCACTGAGGGGCTACAAGGCAGGAGCTGAAGGCAGGAGCTGAAGCAGAAACCATGGTGGAATGCTGCTTACAGGCTTGCTCCCCATGCCTGCCGCCTTATATAACACAGGACCAACCTCCTGCCTAGGGATGACATCACCCACAGTGGGCTGGACCGTCCCACATCAATCAAGAAAATAACCCACCACCTTTAATCCCAGCACTTGGGAGGCAGAGACAGGCAGTTTTCTGAGTTCAAGGCCAGCCTGGTCTACAGAGTGAGTTTCAGGACAGCCAGGGCTACACAGAGAAACCCTGTCTCGAAAAACCAAAATAAATTAAATAAATAAATAAATAAATAAATAAATAAATGAAAGAAAATAACCCACAGACTTGTCCACGTACCAATTTGTTGTAGGCAATTCCCCAACTCAGGCTTCCCTCTTTCAGGTGACTCCGGTTTGTGTCAAGTTGAAAACAACAACAAAACAAAACAAAACAAACAAAAACCCTAGCCAGCATAGCTACATCCCTCTGCAATAAGGAATTTTTCATTGTGCATTTGAGACAAGCTGAATCTGAGTGGCAAGCTGTAAACGTCATATTCCATGTCTTCAAATCGTCTCTAGACTACCCTTAGAGACAGAACACACACATGGGGGTGGGGAGAGACTGATTGTGGGGTTAGAGAAAAATAGGGGGAAAGCAGCATCTAGTCTGATGCCTTTAACCTGCTAGTAAAACCAACCAAGTCCACCCCAGCTAGCGCTAGCATGGAGTTTCAGATATCCTGCTGCTTCGTGGACACAGTGGTCACCAGGGAACTTGGGCAACAACGGGTTGACTGGGGAAGATGCTTTTAATCTCATGTGTGTAATCATTTTGGAATCTTAGGCCAGTTATTGATTTAGATTTCCTGGTGACTGTATTAGCAGTTTTTTTAGGGTAAGATACAATATATGCTAAATAGCACAAGAGCAGGTGAGCAGTTTGCTTTGGTCTCACAAGATCATTTCTGTTCACGTGCACTACCATTCTGTTTTATGGTGTTTGGGCGTCGTACCCCCCCCCCCCCATCCCCTGCCTTCACCAGTCAAGACAGAAAAACCTTTCATGATTTACAATGTCTCATCGATTAAAAACAGGTTTGAGCTGGGTCTTGAGTAGCTCCCCCTGGTGGTTGAAGCTCAACGTAAACTTAGGCCAGGAAGCCAAGGCTCTGGCCAGCTCTGGTCTCTCCTGGCAGTAGTACCAGCCTTCACCCTGCCAAGTAGCAGATACTGTTGATCTCTCCGGCTCTGCAGAAGCATCCCCACGAGAGCGGAAGATGTCCTGCTTGTTAGAATTTATCTCAGTTGGCATACTCACATGCAAACTGTACTTCTGACTCTGGGTGCAAGCATAAGAATTTACACTCAAAGCACTCAGCATCTTGTCCTCAAATCATCATTCCAGCTATTAGGATTTTCTGCAAAGACACTCTGTCTGCTGTCTTTACTGTCTCAATACAGCACAGGAATATGGGCTGCCACCCCTGACCTTCTACAAGCTGACCAAGTTAAATGTTGAGCCAGACTTTTCTCCTGTCGGTTGAAACCCGCTAAACCTCAGCATTCAGCTATGGTCCACCTATCTGTCTTCCAAAAACAAATCTTCTCTCCCATCCTGGCTAAAGTTGTGTCTGCTAGAATTTATAGTTTTCTTTCTTTTTAAGATTTATTTTATGTATATGAGTACACTGTAGCTGTCTTCAGACACACCAGAAGAGGGTATCAGATACTATTACAGATGGTTGTGAGCCACCAGGTGGTTGCTAGAAATTGAACTCAGGACCTCTGGAAGAGCAGGCAGAGCTCTTAACCACTGAGCTATCTCTCCAGCCCTATAGATTTCTTAACAATAGTAAATACCTCAAGATGTATTACCTGCATCACAGGCTTTGAGGTTTTTAACTTTGAAAGATATTCATGAACAAGACTGAAAAAAAAATTTATTTTTTTAGACAAAATGGCCATCAACTGAAAATGTAGATCATTGGCAGAGAGGTTGCCTAGCATGTGCAAAGTCTTGGGTTCAATCCCCAGCACTGCAAAAATTAAAAAATAACAAAAAGAAGGAAAGAGGGAAGGGAAGGAGGGAGGGAGGGAGGGCATTAGTTGTCACTGTATCAAACCCAATTAGTATTAAGAAGTAAGTGACTAGCATTCCTGCCTGCTTAAATTTCGTGCACTCACATGCTAAGACACAAAGAAATTCATCAGTAGCTGTCTTAGGGTTTCTATTCCTGCACAAACATCATGGCCAAGAAGCAAGCTGGGGAGGAAAGGGTTTATTCAGCTTACACTGCGACACTGCTGTTCATCACCAAAGGAAGTAAGGACTGGAACTCAGGCAGGTCAGGAAGCAGAAGCTGATGCAGAGGTCATGGAGGGATGTTCCTTACTGGCTTGCTTCCCCTGGCTTGCTCAGCCTGCTTTCTTATAGAACCCAAGACTACCAGCCCAGGGATGGCACCACCCACAAGGGGCCTTCCCCCCTTGATCACTAATTGAGAAAATGCCTTACAGCTGGATCTCATGCAGGCATTTCCTCCCCTGAAGCTCCTTTCTCTGTGACAACTCCAGCTTGTGTCAAGTTGACACACAACCAGCCGGTACAGGGGCCTAAGTGACTTTCTACATAGGATCTAAACTTTATCCCATTAGCTCACACATGTGACTTTCAGCCATTAGGTAAGATACAGGAAGCCAGTCATAGCTGCACATGCCTGTAAGTCCATCACTCAGGATCCAGAGGCAAGGGGACGAAAATCTCAAGTCTGAGGCTGATTTCAAACTTGTAGCCGTCCTCCTGCCTCAGCCTCCCAGGGATATGCCACTATGCCTGCTTCTGTTCTACAATTTGCACACTTCTTGCCTCTCAGTTTAGGATTTCTTCTTAGCATCTGGATTCTTGCCAACCCCTAGACACACATGCCGGGCCCCACCCCTACCCCCACCCAGCCAGTTCAGATAACGCATCTCCAAATCAAGCTTACATCAAAAGGATTTTAGGGAAACTTCTAAAATCTGTGGGACTGTATAAGATAATGACATCCACCCCATGGCATGGTCAGAAGAACCTTAAATTGCCCCAATACAGATACATTTAAAAAAGACTTCTAATAAGATTATTTTTTTTAAAGCATGTAAGGAAACCCCAAGATAAAAGGAAACATCATTTTCCATGAGCCAGTCCCTTAGAAAGGCAGTTTTAGTTTATTCCTGACACCCTAAATGCAAATAAGGTTCTAGTCTATGGCTAGTGAAAGAATCCAAGAGGACAAAGGCCAAGAAAGCTGCCACTAACCCACCTAAAATGGAGAGCTCAGGAGGAATGCTAGGCACGGCTCCTCAGAGTTGGCCATCACCCAAGAAACACACAGTTGTACCCTAAGAGCTGAGTGGGAGGAACCTGGTGACAGTCCTCAGGACCAAGCCCAAGCTAGCAAAGAAAGTTCATTTGCCTTCACTGACCGGAGATGTCACGGTCTTGCTGAGCTCCTTGGATATTATCATCATTATTTTACAAATAAAAACAATGGTGACCGTCACCCAGCACATCATTTCACAACGTCAAAAGCAAAGTCCACACTAGCAGTTCTGACCTGCTGTGTGCATAGTAAATGTGATGTTCCCATCTGATGAAGCCCCAAGAGTCTTCTGTGCTGGCCTGTGCAGGGCTGGAGGGATGACTCAGTGGTTACAGAGTGAGTTCCAGGACAGCCAGGGCTACACAGAGAAACCCTGTCTCGAAAAAACAAAAACCAATAAGAGCACTGGCTGATCTTGCAGAGGACCAGAGTTCGTTTCTCAGCTCCCATATCAGGTGGCTCACAGCTGCCCGTAACTCCAGCTCTAGGGTTTCTGATGCCTCTGAATCTGAAAGCATGTGCACATAACCCCATACATGCACACACCCACGCACACACACACGAGCACACATACACATAACTAATTTTTTAAAAGTGGCCCTATGTACCTAATCTGGTAGTACATTATATGTCAGCACCAAAGTATGAAACTTGTAGACATGTTTTCTTCCAGTACCTCGGTCATATATAACGTACAACACAGGCTTTAAGGTGTTTCTCTTTCAAAGCTTTTAGGGAAATTCGTGACCAGAATCAACAACAACAAAAATCTCAGTAACGTTACAGTCACTGCACACCCATCACGGTCATGTGATATTTATAGTAGGCGGAGGGAAGGAAACCAGGCATCAGAGGTGGGGGTCTAGGTGTACCTTCACAGTTGCATCTGTAGCCACTGGTGATGAGTTGACAGATGTTGGACACTGGACAGTGTCTTTAAATACACTTTATTAAACTGATAACCCAAAAGTTTTGGGGTTTTGTGGTTGGGGTTTTTTTTGTTTTTGTTTTGGAGAATTTTCCATGCCAAGGATTATAAAGGGATTAAGATAGGTCCTTAAATAGTTTGAAAGTTCAGAACCAAGATATATGGACTCACAATCAGAATTAATGAAGTTTAGGGTAGGGGCTGAGATAGTGTCTTACCATAAGCCCAGGTTGGCCCCAAACTCTCAGTCATCTTGTGTCCACCTCCAGAGTGTTGGAACTACCGATGTGCTCTACAAGGCCTGGTCTAAACTGATTTTGACAAACTTTTAAACATTTCCTTCAGACTGTAGTACCCCCCTTCCCATCTACCCAAAATTTCCACAAACTGATTCTTAAGTTGCACTGTCATTGGTGACATTTAAGAAATGTAGCTATAGCCGGACACGACATACTTGGTAAATTTTCAATATCTTAAGTTAATACCCAGTTCTGGGTTGCTTTTAAGAATTATTTAACAGATAAAAAATAATTATAAAGGCCAGGCAGTGGTGGCACAAGCCTTTAATCCCAGCACTTGGGAGGTAGAGATAGTTGGATTTCTGAGTTCGAAGCCAGCCTGGTCTACAGAGTGAGTTCCAGGACAGCCAGGGCTTCACAGAGAAACCCTGTCTCGAAAAACCAAAATAATAATAATAATAATAATAATAATAATAATAATAATAATAAAGATTTTTTTTTTTTGGTTCATAAGTGTGATGATCGGGTATTCACCCATTGTGGGACATGTTCCTCCCACAGACCTTGTTACAATATTAGCAATTACCTGTGAGAAAACTATCCTCATAAATAATAAATCAAAAATAAAATGCATGGAAATACTGACCATGCTGCGCACTTGTTTGGGAGTACGCATTGTATACTCCTTTGAGATAGCATTATCCAGCAGCCTCCAGCTGCACACTCTCAATCTGAGGGATGGAAACTATCAGTGGTTGGGAACGTGCCCTGATCTTGCCGAAGGCCTTGGTGGTTTAGTTCCCAGCACGAATGTTAGGTGACTCACAGCTGCCTGTAACTCCAGTTCTTGTGGGAATCCAATGCCTCTGGTCCCCAAGGGTACCAACACTCATGTGCACATACCCACATGCATGTCTGATATGAAAGGAAATCCAACTTCTAAAAAAAAAAAAAAAAGGCATGCTATAATTGCTGCCGGGGGTGGGGGTGGGGGGCTCTGTTCACTTTAGGGCACTCAAATCTTCAAGAACAACAACAACAACAAAAGGTTACTTCTAGCCTCCCAAACAGACTCGGGAAATCCCAAGGACTGAAAGCCATGTTTGTTCAGAGCTGCGTTACCCACTAACGCTTGTTTTTATACCCAGACCGCTGTGCATGTTGAACTGGCAAGCGCTGGCCAGGTCTGGGTTAGCCAAGCTAACAACGGCTGACAGCTCTGCTCCTGGAAGAGGGCAGTGCTCTCTGTTGCATGCCACACTGATCCTATACTTTCTTTCCTTTCCTTTGTCTCCTGCACCATGCTTGCTGCGTAGCAAATGGAATCTCTTGCAGTAAGTTAACTTTCTTTCATATCCTTTGTCCACTGAGGCGTGGACCCATGACGAGCCTTATTTTTACTGTGAACTGTTGTATCTCTTAGCATGGTTTCCCTTTCTGGTTTCTTTTCTTTTCTTTGGTAGATTGAGACATGGCAGCTTATTGGTAGCCTGCTGAACTGGCTTCTCCCTCAACAGAAACCTATATTGCTATGAATTCTCATTGTCTTGATGGAAAATTTTAAACAATAAATACCACCATTTGGCATTTAGGAAGGCCAAGAGTTTTCATGGCTAGGTTTCACCCTAAATTGGGAAGAAAACATTTTTAATACTTTTTAAAGTTAATTCACAAGATCCTGAAAGTTACATTCCATACCAGATTTTAAAAGGTTCCCATTTAACAAAAAGAAAAAAGAAAAGAAAGAAAGAAAAGAGTTTAATTTATCATAAGGAATTTTACTGAAACAACCAAAGACCTAGCCAGATTCAACTAATTCTTCATTCTAAAGCTATTTGCCGGTATTGGGGGGGGGGGGGGGGGGAGGGGAGAAAAAGCCTAAACAGAATTGGTTTTCTTTTAGAAGGAGGGAAGTTGGGGAAAGGGGGAAACTTCATTCAGGATAGCCATATATATATATATATAGATATCTATATATCAATTTTAGTAACTTAAAAATCAGTATCAAGCCAGGTAGTGGTAGCACATGCCTTTAATCCCAGCACTCTGGAGGCAGAGGCAGGTGGATATCTGTGAGTTCAAGGCCAGCCTGGTCTACAGAGCGAGTTCCAGGACAGCCAGAGATATACAGAGAAACCCTGTCTTGAAAAACAAAGAACAAACCAAAAAATCAAAATTAAAAGACATCAGTAATAGCAACAGAATATACTCCATAAAATTTAAAGTTCTTACAATGTATCTTCTTCAAGGGTTTTAGGGGAAGGTGTTTTCATTTGCCTCTGTGCTCAGTTCTGAGCTGAATTCTCTATAGCCCCTTAGCACAGATCCCATTTACCCTGGCTTCCAGTAGCCTCTTCCAAACCCAACAGTGGAGTGTTTGCACATCTGACTTATAGCAGATGTTCATCTTCCTGGAGAATACTGAGCCCTGATCTCCTGTATACCAGGGACTCTCTCCCCTTACTTTGTAAAAACCCCATCCTCTCTGGGAGCTAACTCACTTTTGAATATAAGATAGACTGCATAGAGGATCTCCTTCCGAGAGTGCTGCGACCCTTGCTGGTGGGAGGCCTTGGGATTTCCTTCTCATCTATCTCAGACTGTGTGGCTTGTCCTTCTGCAGACGTCAGGAGTGGCTGCTAGCTCAGTGCATCCCAAACAGTTGTCTCCCAGTTAGCAACTCAATGTACAAACTTAACACCTAGAACTAGTTAGCGTTTTTTGCCTGTCGACTCTTCCTTCAATCAAAAGGATTCTTGGCTGTTTAAAAAGCAGTTTGTAGCGTATAAAAAAATTAACTCAACCACTCGGGGATAATTTATAGGTATTTCGTTTGCATATACAACTGAAATATGGTTTATCTCCATCCCTTTTATAGCCATCCTAATTAGCCATTCAATATCATTTAAAAAAAAAACAAAAAACAAATGACCTTCTGTGTTATACTGTGACCATCTCGCTGATGCTACTGACTGGGTTTGGGTTTGTTTTCTTTGGAATGGAAACAAAGAAGCAATCAGTGCATTCACTCTTCACAGCTTTGCAGGGTGAGCTTTAACAGCTGTTTCTCCTCCCCGTGTGCCCCCTCCCTCCCTAGCAACTGGAGCTGTGTCAGAGGCTGTACAAGCTGCATTTCCAGCTGCTCCTGCTCTATCAGTCCTATTGCAAGCTCATCGGCCAGGTGCACGAAGTGAGCTCCGTGCCCGAGGTGAGTCTTCCCGCTCATCTCCCGCAGAACCGCTTAGTGGTTTCATTATTGGTTTGGTTTTCTTTTTCCCCTGTCCTCCACCCCACTTCTAACATGGATGGAACAAATCGGGTCCATCTTTGTTTGGTTTGGGGGTTTTTGCATATAATTATCATTTTCTTCAAGCACAAGTGAGAAAGAGATACATTTCTATTCTCAACTCTGAATGGTTTTCTAGAACAGGACCACAACCAAGATAAAGAGTGAGGTAGCCCCACATTTGGGGGCAAGCCCCCTTACCCCTGCAGTTACCCGAGATGCTACACATCACCTTGCCTGTTTTTCTCCCCTGCATGTAGCCTTTCACACTTGCCCTGATCGTAAGGTAAGAAAGAAAGACTGTCTCCAGGCTTCTGCTCCCAGCTTCAGCATCAGGATGCTTTAGTGCATCCTGATGTAAAAATTAAAATCATTCAAGTACACCGCTTCTAAACGGACTCCAGTTTTCCACGGACTGAAAGCAAAGGGGTGGCGGTGTGCACTGGGCAAGCGCAGAGAGTGTATACCTGGTGTGTGCGGACAGTGACTCAATGTTTATAGAACCCAAACCTTTATATATGCCACATTGGCCAGTGGGGTTTGGTTGTTGTTTTGTCTGTTCTAAGGCAAGGTTTCACTGGGTAGCCAGGCTGGGTAGCCTTACTGGGTATAGCCTAGGCTGGCCTCAAATTCTTATTGATCCTCCTGCCTCCTTCTTCCAAGTGCTGGGATTCCAGACATGTACCACTATACCCTTACTTACAGAGATACTGAATCTCTGCTTAACCAGACTAAGACCAAACTTCTGTACCTGAATACATTTGTTTCAAACAGCTGCTGAACATGTCCAGAGAACTGAGTGATCTCAAGAGGAATCTGAAAGAGGCCACTGCAGCCATCGCCACAGATCCACTGTACATCGAGGGGGCGTGGCCAGAACCAACCTTCACCTCCACGGAGGCAGCCATCCAGTCCATGCTGGAGTGCCTGAAAAACAATGAACTTGGCAAAGCCCTGCGGCAGATCAAGGAGTGCAGGTGGCTCCACTGTTCCTCCCAGGGGTGGCTGTGGGAAACACAAACTTAATCCTGCCCATTTGGTGGTTAGGGACCACTGCTCTTCCAAAGGATCCAAGTTCAGGTCCCAACACCCACATGGCAGCTTACATCAATCTGTGATTCCGGTCCCCTGGAATCCAGTGCCCCCTGCTGGCCGCTATGAGCACTGCGCATATTTTTGTAGTAACCAAGACTCATACCTCCCTACTCCATGCCTCTAATCTTTGCTGTTCTTTCTTCCCCACAGAAGCCTGTGGCCCAATGACATCTTTGGAAGCAGTTCTGACGACGAGGTCCAGACACTCCTAAATATTTATTTCCGTCACCAAACTCTGGGACAGACGGGTACTTATGCCCTGGTGGGATCTAACCACAGCCTGACTGAAATCTGCACCAAGCTCATGGAGCTGAATATGGAGATCCGAGACATGATCCGCAGGGCTCAGAGCTACCGGGTCCTCACAACTTTTCTCCCAGACTCCAGTGTGTCCGGCACTAGTCTCTGACAGGAGCCTCCCGTCCCCCATGGTTTCTAAACTTGCAGTGCTGCCATGCTGGGGCGACCTCATTCAGTGTCTTCTCAACTTTCGCAAGGCTTGGACAGAGCATTCCCCTCTTCTTACCTGTAGGACTTTTTCTAAAGGAGATGACTCAACTTCCAATGTGTAGCAATACTGTCCAAACCGAGGCAGCCTAGGACCTCCTGAGACAGACAGACTCTACCCATCCTGCTGTGTGGCTGCCGTTCACCAGGCAAATGCAACCCACTACTGGAGACATGACTTCCGTTGCGTTACCAAAGCTGACCACACTCAACGACCCCGTCCTTCCTAGAGACAGTTTGAGATTGGCAAAAGTGCAATGTTTTTCTTCACAAGGAAAAAATTTATATTCTAAAGCTTGTACATTCATTCCCTTTCTTTCTCCTATTTTGCTTCCTTTGGGTTTTCTTTCTTTTTGGGGGGGTGTTTTAGTGAGTTGCAGAAGGGGGCAGGCAGAATGAAGCTGGCCACTGAAAACCTGTAAGATGGTCAAAAAGCTGACAGCCTGTGTGCTGGAAAGGGGAATTGTAAATGAGTTACAATTTAATGTACACTGTATCTAAACGAGGCTGCTAGAAGTTACCTTCCTAAAGTTGCTAGGCTACTGTTTCTGAAAACCCCGGATCTCTCTGTGCCAGGAAAGATCCAGATGGATTCTTTGTATGGATCATGGCTGCTTTTTACAAAAAGGTTGCTTTAATAAGCACTATTTATACTACAGATGAATGGGTGTTCCTTTGCATTACCTTTGCCATTTTTTAGAAAAGCAAATTTGTCACAAAAGTCCCAAGTCGTTTCCTCTGTCTGCATGCATCTCTGAGTAGCCATTTGGATAGCCAGAAGTAGAGTCATAAAGGGAAGATAGGAGTTGCCACCTTAAGAATGATGTCATATTTTATTTGTAATATATATGTAAAGGGTCTTTCTTAAAAACTCCTTCTCTAAACCCAGCACTGTCCAGTGTTAGATGTGGGCATGTGATATGTTGTACATCCCAAGCACATTCAGAGTTGATCTATGTAACTTATTCACTGTGTAAATACATTGGAAGGTTTTGTGCTGTGATCTTGGCTGATAATTCTGTTCAGAATTGCCTTTAGATTACAAAAAGAAAAAAAAAAGAAGACATGTTGATCATGGATTTTATTTCTAGTGATATTAAAATATTTGCCTTTGACATTTGTATTTTTACATGTGGCTGTTACCATGACAACCTTGGGGCGGCTATGTACTTGTATTTGGTGGATGACACACACCGGAGTTGTGCAGGGTATCACCCCTGAATCCAGAGAGTTACAATCTCTTTGGAATTAGGCACCAAAATAAGAAAGTGACTTTTCTTCATAGATATAAAGACTTATCATTTTACATATGTGTACACCTGAGTGTGTGGATGCCATGTTCATGCTGCTGCCTGGGGAGGCATCGGAGTTATAGGTGGTTCTCAACACCATGTAGGTGCTAGGAATCAAACCACGGTCCTCTGGGAGAGCAGCCAGTGCTCTTAACTGCTATCCCTCTCATTATTTTTAATTCTGTGTACATGTCTGTGCATGGGAATGTACACTTGAGACATGTACCTGTAGAAACCAGAGAAGACTGATCCTCCTGGATCTGTCCCTCAGAGAGTTGTGATCTGCTTGACACAGGCACCAAGACTAACTCAGTGCCTCTACAAAAACAATATGGGCTCTAAGCACTAGTGATCTCTCCAAACTTAAGACTGTTACTTTTTTTAAAAAGATTTATTTATCACATGTAACTATATTGCAGCTATCTTCAGACACTTTTTCTGCTCTCTCCAGCCCCGCTTGCTCCAGCCCTGCTTGCTGTTGCTCTCTTCAGACACCCCAGAAGAGAGCATCAGATCTCATTACAGATGGTTGTGAGCCATCATATGGTGCTGGGATTTGAACACATGACCTTTGGAAGAAGAGCAGTTGGAGCTCTTAACCGCTGAGCCATCTCTCCAGCCCCAAGACTGTAACTTTCAATCAAGTCTTATTGACCAAAGAGAAAAATCAGACCTGGGGCTGGTAGCTCACTCCTCTAATTCCTACACACAGACAGGTACATAGAAATGAATTTAATAAGCATGGTACTTCCTTGCCCTCAAAATAGACCTTCTAAAGCCATCAGAAGCTTCTCTGGTTCCTAAAATACTAAGATGTAGACAAAGTATCAACTCCATTCCCCATCCTGACGACAGCCCCAGTCTCCAGGCACCAGCCCACTGCCGTCTCCGGCTGATCTCTTGCTAGTCAGTCCTGTTTCCTACTTCATGGATGCCATCCTAGTTTGAGGGGAAAGGTCACCACAGTACTTTGACCGAGGGAACAAGCCCCGGTCAGGCTAAGCTCAACCTTAGTTCTGTTCCATGTCCTCTCTGCTCCACCTCCTCACCTAGGAAAAGGTCTTAACATTTCCTACTTAATATGGCTCCTGCGAGGCAGATGTGATAGTGCAGACTGAAATCCCAGCAGTTTTCAGGTGAAACCTGGAGAGACGAGGGTTCCAGGTCACCCTCAGCTGTAGTGAGTTGGAGGCCCGCTGGAGCAACCCAAGGCCTTGTGTTTACATGGCTGTTGTACTAAGTTACACAATGTCTGACACATGCTAGGTGCTAGTCCCATGTGTGCTATATTACGGACAGTGGGAAGCAAGAGCCTTGCCCCCTTGAGTAACCCTGCATTCCTACTGGCTATACTACTCAAGTAAAAATTTAGTTAATCCCAGCACTAGGCAGGTAGACCACTGTAAGTTTGGGGCCAACCTGGTCTACACAGCAAGTTTCAGGGCAGCCAGAAATTCCACTCCCTCCCTGCCCCCCACCCCCCCCCAAAAAGTTGGCCACATTTTTGTTGTGATAAGTTAAATTGTTGTTCACTCAAATTATTTGGACAATTTAGACATAACAGTTCAAACTGACCTTTGATTTTGCTAGGTCCCAAGTGGAGCTTATGGTTATGAAATTTAAGATTAACAAACCTCAGAACATACAGAACATAACAGGGTATATGTGGTCGGCTTGACCCTGCTCTGAGTCAAGCTATTTCTTTTTCTGCGTCAGTAATATGAAAGGACTGACAAGCATGGAACAAAATGGCAACAGCTATGCTAGAGGAGCAGGCTTCAACAATCTTCTAAGTTCCTCCAGCGACTGCACTCCTGTGCATATACCCACACACGTATGTACACATATATACATGTCTTAGTCAGGGTTTCTATTCCTGCACAAACATCATGACCAAGAAGCAAGTTGGGGAGGAAAGGGTTTATGGAGCTTACACTTCCACATTGCTGTTCATCACCAAAGGAAGTCAGGACTGGAACTCAAGGAGGTCAGGAAGCAGGAGCTGATGCAGATGTCATGGAGGGATGTAACTTACTGGCTTGCTTGCTTTTCCTGGCTTGCTCAGTCTGCTTTCTTTTAGAACCCAGACTACCAGCCCACAGATGGCACCACTCACAAGGGGCTTTCTCTCCTTGATCACTAATTGAGAAAATGCCTTACAGCTGGATCTCATGGAGGCATTTTCTCAGCTGAAACTCCATTCTTGGTGATAACTTCAGCTTTTGTCAAGTTGACACACAAAACTAGCCAGTACAATTGACCCCTTGTCAACTTGACACAAACACATCACCAATTAGCCTCGACCCTTACTTACAAGTCCCACAGTCTTTACAAATTCTTACATATTAACATTTCAGTCCCTTTTAAACATCCAATCTCTTAAAATTCAAAGTCTTTTAAAAATTCAGTCTCTTAACTGTGGGCTCCACTAAAATACCTTCTTTCTTCAAACAGGAAAAATATCAGGGCACAGTCACAATCAAAAGCAAAATCAAACTCCAACCGTCTAATGTCTGGGATCCACTCACGATCTTCTGGATTCTTCCAAGGGCTTAAATCACCTCTCCAGCTCTGCCCTTTGCCACTGCAACTAGGCTTTATCAACAGCCTCCCATAGGCTCTCCCCATGGTGCCAAGCCTCAACTCCCCTGCATGACCCCTTCAGTCCTAGGCCATCAACTGCAACTGAGGCTGTACCTTCACCAATAGCCTTCCACGGCCTCTCACAGTGCTCAGGCCTCAGCTGCTCTTTATGACTCCTTCATGCCTTCAAAACCAGTACCACCTGGGTGACTCTTACACATTACCAAGTCCAGCCACAGCTCAAGGTATAACCCTGGCTATCTGGAATGCAGCCTCTGTGCTCTCAGAAGATTTCACCCCAATGATGCTGGTCTCTTCTTAAAATCACCACTAATATCTTAGCTCCAGCTAACCAGCATCAATAGTCCCAGCAATGCAATGATTTTGCTTTAGTAGTTCTGTTATCTCATTAGTCACAGCTAATTTCTTCAGCCCCAGCTAGCCAAAACCACAGAATCTCCATAGTCAAAATAGCAACGGCCCTACTAAGAGTGCTTAATCTTCCCTCTGAAATTTCACAAGCCAGGCCTTCATCTTCTGCACTGTTCTCAACATTATCTTCCAAGCTCCTACAGAACACCCCACAGAGCTCTTAACATCCCAATGGCTCTTCTAGCTCAAAGTTCCAAAGTCCTTCCACAGTCCTCCCCAAAACATGGTCAGGTTGTCACAGGAATACCTCACTATGCTGGTACCAATTTGTCTTAGTCGGGGTTTCTATTCCTGCACAAACATCATGACCAAGATACAAGTTGGGGAGGAAAGGGTTTGTTCAGCTTACATTTCCATGCTGCTGTTCATCACCAAAGGAAGTCAGGACTGGAACTCAAGCAGGGCAGGAAGCAGGAGCTGATGCAGAGGCCATGGAGGGATATAACTTACTGGTTTGCTTGCTTCTCCTGGCTTGCTCAGCTTGCTTTCTTATAGAGCCCTAGACTACCAGCCCAGGGATGGCACCACCCACAAGGGGCCCTCCCCCCTTGATCACTAACTGAGAAAATGCCTTACAGCTGGATCTCATGGAGGCATTTCCTCACCTGACGCTCCTTTCTCTGTGATAATTCCAGCTTGTGTCAAGTTGACACACAACCAGCCAGTACAATACATGAAAGCATTTTTTATTACAAAGTTCAAATACAGAGACTGAGACCAAAGGCACTAAATAGATACACAGACACATGCATAGACGGTAAGTCCAGGCTTGTGGTGGAATCAGGTCATCTTGATGCTAAACAAGGAATAAAGCACAAAAAAGATTGTTAGGTAGTGATAATGCCGAGAAAATTGCAATTACACTATGAAAAACAAGACTGGAAATAAGAGAAAATCTCGTAACCAACACAGCCTCACATGCAGGCTTATTCCAAGAGTCCTTAGCCTTTGATGGCCACAGATTCCCTGCAGAGAGGTGCTGTCTCCATCAAGAAGATGACAGGTTGGTAAGAAGGGACAGCTAGCCGGGCAGTGGTGGCGCACGCCTTTAATCCCAGCACTCGGGAGGCAGAGACAGGCAGATTTCTGAGTTCGAGGCCAGCCTGGTCTACAGAGTGAGTTCCAGGACAGCCAGGGCTATACAGAGAAACTCTGTTTCAAAAAACCAAAAAAAGAAAAAAAAGAAAAGAAAGAAAGAAAGAAAGAAAGGGGAATGCATGCTCCCTGGAAATGACTTGAAGGTGTAACCACACCCCCCAAAGGAAAATTTAGACAGAGTAGACTCTCTGGGTACTGCCGGTGAGTGGCACAAGTCTTTCTTTAGCATTAATTCCAAATTACCTTACTGCTTTTCATCCTTTTCCTTCGTAACATTGTATCTTCTGGGGCTTAAGGGTGTGGCTCCATTGGCAGGGTGCTTACCTAGCCCTCTAGACTTAATCGGAGAACTGGTAGATTGGTAGATGACTGGAATTCCATTTCTCAGAAGTTGGAGGGAGGGTCAAAAGTTCAAGGCCATCCTTGACAATTTAGTGGGTTCATGGCCAACCCAGTCTTGTTTGGGGGAGGGGGTTGTCTTAAGACAGGATCTCTACATAGCAGTGGCTGTTTTGCAACTGGATGTATAGACAAGGCTGGTTTCCAGAGACGCTCAGAGATGCTCCTACCTCTGCCTTGAATGTTGGGATTAAAGGCTTGTATTACCACACCCAGGCTCAATGCTTGCTATTTGTGTATGGCACCTCAAAAGTAAAACAAGCTGGGCAGTGGTGGTGCACGCCTTTAATCTCAGTACTCAGGAGGCACAGGCAGGTAGATCTCGGAGTTCAAGGCCAGCCTGGTCCACAGAGCATTCCAGGAAACCCAGGCATACTTGTCTCAATAAACCAAACCAGACAAATTATATCTTCAGTCTTTTCTGTAGCATACAGAAAATAGTGAAGAAATCCTTTACTGTTAAAACAGGACTCACAACATGGGTGTAGTCATGCATACCTTTAATCTCTACACTCAGGAAAGCAGACAAGAGGATCTATCTCTCTGTGAGTTCAAGGTCAGCCTAGTCTACTTAGTGAGTTCCAGGATAGTCAGGGCTTTATTAAGACTCTGTCTCAAAACAAAACAAAAATTATAAAACAGGGCCTATGTTAACAATTACATTTGCGTGCTTATACCACACACACACACACACACACATCAATATAACAAGATAGTTGAAGCCAGCCATTATATAAGACTAAGTTTTTTTAACGGACAGTTTGAGAAGCTAAGAATCTAAATGTCACAGGTTTGGGCAGTGCCACACCTTGGCGGGAGCCTTACATTACTATGTGAATGGTCTCTTTTCCCTCTATCCAATACTACTGCTAGGATTCAGTCATTAGGTCTCTAATGATTTTAATTAATCATTTCCCAAAGGTCCCTGTTGAAATATCTCTGTCTGATTAAGTTTCTACCCTCACTACTATCAGTGAAGATTTAGAGGAAGAAATACCTGCATCGAATTCAGGGAAAAAAATCCCAGCATTCAACTCATAGCTCTTACTTGCTCCTAAAACTTGGGATCTCCTCCCCCCCCCCCCAAAAAAAAATCCCATTAAATAACCCCAAAGTCTTAACTTATCCCAGCGTAGGTTCACAAGGCTCATCTGAGATAGTTGTCAACCTCTTGTAGTGATGACCCTGGAGTATCAAAACAAGTATCTTCTAAGATACAGGGGTGGACGGGCAAAGGAGTGGTCTAAGGGTTAATGACCCAAGATTGGTGAAGCCAAGCCAAGGCAGGCCAATGGAGCCAACATATAATCCCAGCCCTGAAAGTTACCTTCTCTCCCATGGGGCTTTGCTGGACTCTGCCACTGCTTCAGTCTTCACAGGCTGCGTCTTCTTCTTGGGCTTGACTACCACAGGGCCATGAGGCATCATCACCTCAGACTCTTTCCACAGAGACTCCATCCTGAAGTCAGTCTTCCTGGTCTCACTGGGTTTCCTCTTCAGCTGTAGTGAGAACCTCAAGGACTCCATGTGGTTCTTCGTGCCTTTACAAACCCCTGCACAGCAGTGATGCTTCCAAGCCCTGCTGCGTATAAAGTCTGCATCTAGGCCACTCGGAATCATGGCTGAAGTCCAGGATCTCTTTGCCGCTCTTTTCTGGGGTCCCCTCGAGGAATCCTTCTTGTTGCCAGGATTCAACATCGACGGCCTCCGTTTATCAGCTTTAATCTTCTCAGTTAGTGCTTGTTCTGGAAAGACTTTCCTCTTTGGAACCTGGTTCTAAAGAACCAGAGCCTCAAGCTCTGGCTACACTGCTCTGTTTTCTTTTTAGTAAGCTTTGTCTTCAAATGATCCCTTTGCTCTCTCATTCGACTATAAGCCTTTAGAAGCAGTCATTGTGGAGCTAAAAAAAACAACACTGCTAACTCCATTTTGTTTTCCAGACGCCATATGGGCCAAACTAAGGGTCTGGGAAACTAAACTTCTGACTTGCACAGGAGCAGAATGTCCCAGGGAGGTCCCCCTCCCTGCCCACTGAACAGAATGACCCACCTGCCCACCGAGCAGAATGTTAAGATCCCCATCCTGTCCACTGACAGGGTCCAAGCCGCGGAGGGTGCATTCCTGCCTACAGCCAATCAGCTTTTCGCTACTATGGAAACCCCCTAACCACCCACCTGTGATTACTGCCTTTAAAATGCCCCTTTCCCTGGCGCACAGGATCACCATCTTGTGGCGGTCCAAGCTAGCTTGCTTTGATTAAAGCCCTCTTGCTTGTGCATCGAGTCGACTCCTGGGGGTCTTTGTTTCTGGGGTCTCGTGAATCTGGCACTACACCATGCTGCAGCCTGGACGCTTTGCTGCTTTGCTATCTCAGTCTGCTAGGAACACTGGTCGCGCACTTGGAAGTTCAGTCTTCCCAGAGGCCTCTGGACAAGGACACAAGGAAGCCAAACTCTCCGCTACAAGGAAACAAGGATGGCCGCTACTCCAGTTCCCAAGAGAGGGCTCCTTTTGACCAGAAACCTCATCTGCATGGCCTTCAGAGTACACATTCCCAGCAGCCTTCCTCTGGTTCACATTAGCCTGCTGCTCCAGACTCTTCAGTCTTTTTTCTCTTAGCAAGCCCGAAAAGACCTGCCATAGATTCAGGCACAGTGATATAAAGGACCACATTTTACTTTAGAATGAAAAAAAAAAGAGGTCTACTTAACTCTTGCCTTTTTGAAAGCTGGAAATCCAAGAGACGATGTCAAAAGTTCTGCGTCTGTCTCTGCCTGACTCTTATAAAGCCACCAGGAATACAGAGGTCCCACCCTAACCTACTTGCTAAATCTAATCTCATTATCCAAATGCTTTCCCCCAACACATCCACCCACTTCTGACCACGAACCTAACTCTGGGGTGTGTGGTGAGGGTGTGGTGGCACACACCTTTAAGCCCCCAGGCAGAGAGACTCTGTCTTTCAATAATCAAAAAATCTGCCAGGCAGTCGTCACCTACGCCTTTAATCCCAGAACTCAGCAGGCAGAGAGGCAAGCCAATCTCTGTGAGTTCAAGGCCAGCCTAGTCTACAGAGTGAGTTCCGGGACAGCCAGGGCTACACAGAGAAACCTGTCTCAAAAAAACCAACAAAAACAAAAGTGAAAAATTAAAAATTAAGCAAAAGCCTGAGACTTCTGTGCTCAGCAGGTAAAAGTGTTTGCTGCTGAGTTTCAGTGTGTTTTGGTCTGTGGGGTGCAGTAAGTTCCCGCTTCAGTCCAAGTACCCAGACACCATGGTAAACAAGCAATGAAATGTCAACACTGAACACCGGCTGTGAGAAGCAGCTGAGGCTTACGCATCCATGACTACTTATACTTCCAAGTGCTGAGTCCTGGGGATATTTGATACATCTTCACAGCCACCCCTGCTAAGGACTTTGGTGGTATATTTCACACAGGGTATGAGCAGATTCACCTTGTCATTGCCATTGCAGAACATCCAGAGGCCTGTGGGGAACTCAGCGATGGCTTCTTCATCCAGGACAGATTGCTCTGGTGGAAAGGGGCTGTGTACTGATAAACCTCAATACAAATTCTTTATGGTCCTTTGATCCTCTCAGAGAGGATGTAAGGGAGGGGCAGCTAGCCTTTGGTTTGGTCTCACCACCACCTCTTCCAGGGGCTGCTCCTTCTTCTCTAAGACCAGGGTGGTACAGGAGCACAGTGGGCGTGCTGTGATCATCTCCGACAATTCGGTTGACAATGACAGTTTCGACGTGGAGATGATCCAGGGTAGTACTCTACAATGCACAGCTGACATTCCTGTCCTCTTCCTGGCTACATGATCCGACACTCTCTGGAACAGCATGGCGACCATGGGCCATCATCTCTATCCTAGTTAATGTCACCAGTATCCCTACCTTTGAGCTGCTGCAATCTCCGTGGACTTTCTGTTAAAAAAAAAAAAAGAGCTGACCCCAGGTTCCAGTGACAAGTGGAACCAGGGAGAGGGCAGGGAAGCCATACTCCTGGCTCTCCCTTCCCTAGGGCCTGTAAAGACATCCAGGACCTCCTCACAATGAGCCTGGTAGCTGTTGCTGAGATGGTTTAAAGAAGTGGCATTTGGGCACTAATAAGCCCCTACTTTTAGCAATAAAGCCAAAAAAAAAAAAAAAAAAGTGCTTGCTGCCAAGCCTGAAAACCAGTGTTCAATCCCAAGGTACCATGCAGTAAAAGAAGAGCCAGCGCCCAAAAGCTGTCCTCCTAACTTCTATATATATACTGTGATGTGTGCATACACACACACACACACACACACACACATTAAACCACAAAGAGACAGAGTAATACATGTAAAGGAATAAAAAGATTTAGGAAGACAGGCAATGGTGGCGCATGCCTTTAGTCCCAGCATTCGGGAGGCAGAGGCAGGCGGATTTCTGAGTTCGAGGCCAGCCTGGTCTACAGAGTGAGTTCAAGGACAGCCAGGGCTACACAGAGAAACCATGTCTCCAAAAACAAAACAAAACAAAACAAAAAAGATTTGGGATTATGTTCCTGCATGAGTATAGTGGGGTGGACGTTATACATAATTAGCCATAGTTAACTTCTGTCCAAAAATATTAAATGGAAATGAATAACTCTCATTTAGACATATTAACATTGTTACTCTATTTTGAGTTTTTGACTGTTTGTTGTTGAGACAAGGTCTACACACTATATCCCTGTGTGGCCTGGAACTTAACTAGTAGATCAGGCTGGCCTCTGACTCACAGAGATCCACATGCTGGGATTAAAGGTCTTTGCCACCACACCTGGCTTATTATTAGTTGTTAAATTTCTTACTGTATGCTGTCCATTCATTAAATTTTCTCCAAGGTATGTTTATAAAGAAAAGAAGATACACTTTTAATCCCAGCACTTGTACAGCAAAGCAAAGACAGGCAGATCCCTGTGAGTCCAATGGCACACGGCCTACATAGTGAGTTCCAGGATGGCCAGGGCTACATACATAGCAAGACCCAGTCTCTAAAAACAAGACAGTACTATCCAGGTGCCAGCCAACACTTGGCGTTAGGAGCGGGATCTACCCTACTCAAGACCATTCACTGTGCACCCTGCCTCTTCATTAATGTCCTTCCCAATTAAACAGGAGTCATTTTCTAGAAGTACTGAGATTGAACCCAGGGCCATGTGCATACGAGGCAAGTCCTAACACTGAGCTACATGCTCAGACCAAGCAGGCAAGATTTTGAGTGATGTCTCTTTTCTATGAGAACATCCCAGCTACCGACAGTGATTCTGGACATGTTCAGCAGCTGTTTGAACAAATGTAATGTATTCAGGTACAGAAGCTTGGTCATAAGGGTCTGGTTAAGAAGAAATTCGGTATCTCTATAAATGAGGGAGCTGGGTATGGTGGTCATGCCTGGAATCCCAGTACTTGGAAGAATAAGGAAGGGGGATCAATAGGAATTTGAGGTCAGCCTCAGAACAGACAAAACAACAACAGAAGCTCACTGGCCTACACGGCATATATAAAGGACTGGGTTGAATCACTCCATTGGAGTTGGTTGTGAACACCATGTGGGTGCTAGGAATCAAAGTCCTCTGGGAGAGCAACCAGTGCTCTTAACTACTGAGCCATCTCTCCAGACCCTATCCCTTTTGTTACTTCTTGAAACAAGTGCCATGACTTTAACTGAGGGTCTCTACAAGAACAATATTGGCTCTAACCACCGAGTGATCTCTCCAGCCCCAAGACTGTAACTTTCAATCAAGTCTTACTGACCAAAGAGAAAAATCAGACCTGGGGCTGGTAGCTCACTCCTCTAATTCCTACACACAGACAGGTACATAGAAATGAATTTAATAAGCATGGTACTTCCTTGCCCTCAAAATAGACCTTCTAAAGCCATCAGAAGCTTCTCTGGTTCCTAAAATACTAAGATGTAGACAAAGTATCAACTCCATTCCCCATCCTGACGACAGCCCCAGTCTCCAGGCACCAGCCCACTGCCGTCTCCGGCTGATCTCTTGCTAGTCAGTCCTGTTTCCTACTTCATGGATGCCATCCTAGTTTGAGGGGAAAGGTCACCACAGTACTTTGACCGAGGGAACAAGCCTCGGTCAGGCTAAGCTCAACCTTAGCTCTGTTCCATGTCCTCTCTGCTCCACCTCCTCACCTAGGAAAAGGTCTTAACATTTCCTACTTAATATGGCTCCTGCGAGGCAGATGTGATAGTGCAGACTGAAATCCCAGCAGTTTTCAGGTGAAACCTGGAGAGTCGAGGGTTCCAGGTCACCCTCAGCTGTAGTGAGTTGGAGGCCCGCTGGAGCAACCCAAGGCCTTGTGTTTACATGGCTGTTGTACTAAGTTACACAATGTCTGACACATGCTAGGTGCTAGTCCCATGTGTGCTATATTACGGACAGTGGGAAGCAAGAGCCTTGCCCCCTTGAGTAACCCTGCATTCCTACTGGCTATACTACTCAAGTAAAAATTTAGTTAATCCCAGCACTAGGCAGGTAGACCACTGTAAGTTTGGGGCCAACCTGGTCTACACAGCAAGTTTCAGGACAGCCAGAAATTCTGTCCCTCCCAAAAAATTGGCCACATATTTTAAAAATGTTAATTAATTTTTAAAATTATGGGGTTTTTTTGGGGGGGAGGAGGGTTTCGAGACAGGGTTTCTCTGTGTAGCCTTGGCTGTCCTGGAACTCACTCTGTAGACCAGGCTGGACTCAAACTCAGAAATCCGCCTGCCTCGGCCTCCCAAGTGCTGGGATCAAAGGAGTGCGCCACCACTGCCTGGCCGAAAATTATTTTTAAATTCTCCCTTTTTCTCTTCCTCTTCCTCCCCCCCTTTCTTTCTTTTGGAAGTGGAAAGAGTCACGATAGGGTTTCTCTGGATAGCCTTGGCTATTCTATAATTTACTCTTGTAGGCCAGGCTTGCCTCTGCCTCCTCAGTGCTGGGATTAAAGATGTGCACCACCACCACCCAGCCTCTCTCATTTTGAGACAGGGTAATACTCTTATGTAGAGCAGGCTGGCCTTGAACCTACAGAGATCCACCTTGGGAGCCATGACTCCCAAGGGCCGGGTTACCACACCTGACTTCTTTTCTTTTTCTTATTCCTGTCAACAGCTACCATTGCTAGTGTGACATTGATGTTTTTACCCAGGAATTACCCACTAATGTGTTTCTCATGGTCTGGTTTATATGTATTTATTTTATTCATTCAGTGATCACTTGCACAGAGGACAACACTACCATCAAGTCTACAAACCAGAAACAGCACCCACTGTCACAGGATTTTTTTTAAAGTTGAAGAAGACACTACAGGAGAATTTCTTGTCTTTGCAGTGGCCACAGAGCTCCTGGCGATGTGGCCTCCGGAGGTCGATGTGTCTTTTCTTTTGAGAACTGGAGCAACAGGACCTTAAGCAGGCCTTTTGGAGGCAAAGTTAGAACAGTAAATGATCAATTGACGCTCCAAGCTTGATGGTCAACTCAAAATACTCCTTCCCCCCCCCCGCCCCCACAGCTGTGTCTTTCTCCAAGTTCTGCAAGAAGCCGATTTCCAAGTGACACAAAAACAGCCCGTCTTCCTTCAGATGCCACCTGAATGATTGATCACAGAAGCTGGTCAAGAGGATATTGGCATGCCACCCAGGACAACAGCAAAATATGGGGAAGGGGCTTCTTAAAATGTGTCTGTGTGTAGATTTATGTATCTGTAGCCAGTGGGGATGAGAGGCAGAACAGGTATCATTTAACTAAGCAGCAGGAGAACGGTGGTCTCAACCAGAGGTCACACTGGCAAAGACTGGACACCGTTTAGACTGTTGTTAAGATGAGGAAAGGGGGGCTGGAGAGACGGCTCAGTGGTTAAGAGCGCCGGCTGCTCTTCCGAAGGTCATGAGTTCAAATCCCAGCAACCACATGATGGCTCACAACCATCCATAATGAGATCTGATGCCCTCTTCTGGGGCTGTCTGAAGACAGCTACAGCGAGCGAGTGGGGTGGAGCAAGAAGAAGAAAAAAAAAAGTGTTTGAAGACAGCTACATAATAATAAATAAATCTTAAAAAAAAAAAAAAGATGAGGAAAAAGAAAATTCTCCTGAGGAAGCGAAGTTCATTTTCACCGAGTAAACATTGTGTATAACCTACAACTGTATTTATTCGTTTGTTTTTACGTTTATTTATTTAGTGTGTGGAGGCGTGGTATGACTTGTGTTGGTCAGAGGACAGCTATGTTCTTCCTTCCATCATGTGTGGGCCTGGAAATCCAGTCAGATCAGGGTTGGCAGCAAGTACCTTTGCCTGCTGACAATGATACTGGAAGCTGAATTGTTTTCTTCCCAGATATACACCATCCTCACTCATATTTAAAGCCATGCCTTTCAGCTTCCTGGTCAACGCCAACCTTAGATGCACCCCCTTCTGCCATCCACATATGGCTAGGAACCCTGCAGATTAAGGAAAGGTCCACTTTCTGAAGACTGTGGAAAGCTGGCTAGCACTTGCATTCTCCAAACAGGAACCTTCAGTTCAATGGACTAAACATCAGACAGCCGTCACATTCCCTAAGACAGGGGCATCCGTCCTTACAAATTCCAGGATGGGTTCCTGTTTGCCTGGCACCGTTCCAAGCACCTTGTGTAGATTAACTCACTGAGTTTTCCCCGTTCGTTCTCAAAGAAAAAGGCAAATCAAATGAGCTTGCTCTAAAGGTAGATTTCTACTTCCTGCTATAGAAGATTAGGTAACACTTAGGAAGTCTGGACAGCTAGAAAGGCTATAGAGATGGTGCAGCAGTTAAGAGCACTGACTGCTCTTCCAGAGGTCCTGAGTTCAGTTCCCAGCAACCACATGGTGGCTCACAACCATCTGTAATGGGATCTGATGTCCTCTTCTGGTGTGTCTGAAGACAGCTATAGTGTACTCATATGCATAAAATAAATAAAACTTTAACAAAGGAAGAAGAAGAAGAAGAAGAAGAAGAAGAAGAAGAAGAAGAAGAAGAAGAAGAAGAAGAAGCCGCCTTAAATTGGTTTATAGTCCCCCATCTATACAGAAAGAACTTAAAAGACAAATAAGATCTAAGGAGGAAGGACAAGATAGCTTAGGGGTTAAGAGCTTATATCACCCTTGCAGAGGATCCAGGTTTGATGCCCAGCACCCACATGGTGGCTCACAACAGACTATAACTCCAGTTCCCCCTTCTAGCCTCTGTTGCCACAACACATACATGGTATAAGATAAAAATAAATACACTTTGAAACCCAGTGGTGGTGGTGGCACACACCTTTAATCCCAGCACTCAGGAGGCAGAGACAAGTGGATCCAAATTCAAGGCCAACCTGGTCTCCAGAGTGAGTTCCAGGACAGCCAGGGATATATAGTGAGTCTCTTAATAACAACAACAAAAGACCTGACCAAGGGGAGGCTCTGGGAGGTACCTTACGGAACAGTACCTGTCAATTCCGGATGAAGTGAAGGAGGTCAGGAAACTGAAAAGGAGATTAACAAACGGATGGGGCCAAGAGGTATACCATCATGAAAGAGCCCCCACCAACGGCTCAGAGCTGGCCTTGGGACTCCAGGGCTCTACCTAATGAGTAAGGATTGACCAAAACTAATATGAAGGTCAGTTTCAAAAAAAGAAAGAAAGAAAAAGAAAAACATTATATATATATATATATATAAAGAACAGACATGACTGGAAAATATGGATGGCCTGAAATTGCTACTGTGTTTATCTGCTTATTGTAAGCAGGCATAAATCCTCTCTGGAAGAGCACAAGTTATCACTACTGATTGTCAAATGCAAAATGCTAACAGATAATCAAAAATAACTAGGCATATGAAGAGACAGAACAGCATACTTGAAAACCAAGAGAGGGCACAGCCCCATGGAGGATTAAGAACGGATTTGTCTCGGCTGGAGAGATGGCTCAGGGGCCTGGAGAGATGGCTCAGAGGTTAAAAGCACTGGCTGCTCCTCAAGAGGTCTTGAGTTCAATTTCCAGCAACCACATAGTGGCTCACAACCATCTTTAATAGGATCTGACGTCCTCTTCTGGTGTGTCGGAAGACAGACCCAGTGTACTCATATACATAAAATAAATAAATAAATCAATCGTTTAAAAAAAAAAAAAAAAAAAAAAGGAATGGATTTATCTGAGCCACCACTGCCCGGCTCAAAGTTACTTTTAAGTGAAAATTCTAGAAGAGAGAAATCCAGCCGTTTCAATGATTCATTTAACAAAACATTAGAAACAGTTGAGCTAATATAATTAGAAACGGGAAATGGGTGAAGTGATGGCTCAGCAGATGGGAGATGGGAAGAGGAGGAGAATGTTGTCCTCTGGCCAACATACACTTTTTCAGAGTCTACGATCACTGTTACTGTAAAATAATTGAAACTGTACCATTTAGGAAATACCAAGAAAAACGTCTGTGCAAGAGTTGATGCAATCGCATTTGGATAAAGCTGACAAATTCTTGCTACTCACAGCACAGGAAACACCCCCGAGCAAACAGATTTTTTGTGCTGTGCCCTTTGGCCCAGTTTAAGGACCCTCAGAGTTAACGTAAGGCTGTCAGTGTTTGCTACTAATTGTAAAATTTTATGGTATCTTGTAACCATTAAGAATTCTTACGTTAGTAGTAGTGGTGCATGCCTTTAATCCCAGCACTCGGGAGGCAGAGGCAGGCAGATCTCTGAGTTCGAGGCCAGCCTAGTCTACAGAATGAGTTCCAGGACAGCCAGGGCTACACAGAGAAACTCTGTCTTCTTAAAAAAGAAAGAAAGAAAGAAAGAAAGAAAGAAAGAAAGAAAGAAAGAAAAGAAAAGAAAAAGGGAGGCTCTCTGAGAGTTCAAAGCCAGCCAGCCTGGTCTATAAAGTGAGTTCCAGGACAGCCAGAGGGACTCTGCCCATTCCTCACCCCCAAAAAAGTTTTTAAAAAATTCTTATTCGGGGGCTGGAGAGATGGCTCAGTGATTAAGAGTGCTGACTGCTTTTCCACAGGTCCTGAGTTCAATTCCCAGCAACCACATGGTGGCTCCCAACCATCTGTAATGGGATCTGATGCTCTCTTCTGGTGTGTCTGAAGAGAGCAATGGTGTACTCATATACATAAAATAAACAAATTTTTTTAAAAAAATTCTTATGCATCTAATATTTACATGGTTAATATATATTTATTTATGTGTTTGTATGTGTGCCTCTGTGAGTTGATAGGAAGCATGTGTGTACAGAGACATTTGCATGTGGAGGTGTCCAGAGGCATCCAATCCTCTGGAACTGGGGTTGCAGATGGGTGTAAGTTGCTCATTATGAGTGCTAGGAACTGAACCTGGGTCCTCTGCATGAACAGTAAGCATGCTCAACCACAGGACCATGTCTCCAGCCCTTTATATCTAACTGTTTAAGGCTACTGTCCTCTCATAGGTCCGAATCTTCTGGCTTTGCAGTGCTACCAATCTTTATCCCGTCAAGACAGAGTGAGCTCTAAGTCTCCCACTTCTCCCTAGAAGTAAAAGTCATTGAGATCAATGTGTCTTGGTCCAATACACACATGCGCACATGCACACATACACACACACACACACAGGAACGCATGCGCATGCACACACACACATATATATACACACACACAAGTACGTGCGCCTGCAAACACACACACATGGACAAGTACAAGCACACGCACACACACATACAAGCACAAGTACACGCATGCACAAGTAGGCATACATGCACATCAATATTAGTAACCTTTGTATATCTTCTTATTATAAGAACCAAAGGGGAAAATGTTTTGGTATTTCTTTTTCTCGTGACAGGGTTTCTTTGTGTAGCCCTGGCTGTCCTGGAACTCACTCTGTAGACCAGGCTGGCCTCCAACTCAGAAATCCGCCTGCCTCTGCCTCCCAAGTGCTGGGATTAAAGGCGTGCACCACCACTGCCCAGCAATGTTTTTCTTCCAGTATTTTCAATTACATATTGTAGGTAATTCCTGTTTTCATGAATGTCTTGTAACCATTCTGTCACCAGGTCATTTCATTTTCCCCAAATTAAAAACTTTTTGATGTGGTAACCAGTCCCACCACAAACAACCCTGTTGTGTGTGTGTGTGTGTGTGTGTGTGAGTGAGTGCAGACTTGGGCATGATCTACCCACCTCCAGCCCTAGAGGTCAACCAAAAATGAACTTATTATAAGCAAAGGAGTCTAAAAATAATTAAAAAAAACAAAACAAAACAAAAAAACAGTGGACTGGAGAGATGGCTCCGCAGTTAAGAGCACTGACTTCTCTTCCAGAGGTCCTGAGTTCAATTCCCAGCAACCACACAGTGGCTCACAACCATCTGTAATGGGATCTGATGCCCTCTTCTGGTGTATCTGAAGAGAGCTACAGGGTACTCATATACATAAAATAAGTCAAAAATAGAAAGTAAGAAAAAAGAGAGAAAGAAAGAAAAGAAAACCTAGTATCTCCACGGCAAGACCCAGGATCTGTAAGAGCCAAATATGACAAAGCATTCTGTATGCTTACCTGACATTGGATTGCTTCTACTCGGTAAGGGTTAAAACTCTTTTGGCACTTGCTACACAGCTGTTTGAAATAAACCTAAAGAGAAATTGGCCTTTTTAGTACAAGCTGACAAGTGCATACATTTCCTAGGTTCCCGTTCTATTTATTTATTTATTTATTTATTTATTTATTTTATTTTTTATTTGGTTTTTCTGTTTTTTTCGAGACAGGGTTTCTCTGTATAGCCCTGGCTGTCCTGGAACTCACTCTGTAGATCAGGCTGGCCTCGAACTCAGAAACCCACCTGCCTCTGCCTCCCGAGTGCTGGGATCAAAGGCATGCGCCACCACTGCCCTGCCTTTTTTTTTTTAATAATTTGCTTATTTTTTCTTTTTTACTTAAAGGTTTTGGTATGTTTGTCTGCATGTCTGTATGTGCACTAAGTGTGTGTAGTCCCCACATAGTTAGGAAGAGGGGGTTGCATCCCTTAGAACTAGAGTTACAAGTGGTTGTTAACTGCCGTGTGATGCTTGGAACTGTGAGCCATCTCTCTAGCCCAGCCCCCAGCTCTCAAGTGACACACTTTTGTACTTTGGTTATCTTAGGTGTAACCTCTGCTCTTAAAGGATTTTTAATTTTTCCCCATTTTTTTCCTCATTATGTGGTTTTTTCCCCCCTTTTTGTTTGCCAGCATGTATGTCTGCGCAACATCCTATACATGCATTTCCCACAGAGGCCGGAAGAGTGAGCTGGATCCCTTCGCACAGCACTTGCAGATAGCTGCGAGCCCTCATGTGGGTGCTAGGACTCAATTCCAGTCCTCTTCAAAGATGGACCCATTCTCCAGCCCAGTACCTTGAGGCATTAAGCTCTGAGAGTTCTATCAGTCACTTGCCCTTACTGTGCATTCCATTTCATTTACTTGTAAATTGAAATAGCATTTTTCCTATAGTTCTTATTCTGTGCTAGTTCTATATAGCAACATACATAAAACCCAAAGGTGTACTGGACAGGAAGAAGCTGTTACTACTTTTCTCCGCTGTCTGGGCCAATTCCTCCTTCTGCCCCAGTCATTTTGCCCTGAAATATCTAGATTTCCCATCGGAAATCTATTATTCCTATCGGAATTTAATTATTTGTGGCTTCCCATTGGCTCATCTGCTTTCTAAGGTTTTGCACATTGTCTAGTGGACATTTTCTCCCTGGTTTACTTGGCAACGTCTTTGTTTTTCTTCTCTCTCTCTCTCTCTCTCTCTCTCTCTCTCTCTCTCTCTCTCTCATTTCTTGAGAAAGGGTCCCTTCTATGTAGCTCTGCTTGACCTGAACTTGCTATGTAGACCAAGCTGGCTTCAAACTTGCAGAGATGGGCTTGCCTCTGCCTCCAGGTACTGGCATTTAAAGCATGTGCCACCATGCCTGTCCTTTTTGTTACCTTAAAGCAGGGGTTTTTCAACCTTCCTAACGCTCGGACCCTTTCATACAGTTCCTCACACGGTGGCTGTGAGACTCAAAAACAACACCACTAACTCCATTTTGTTTTCCAGATGCTGTTAGGGCCAAGTGAAGGGCCTGGGAAACTAAACTTTTGACCTGCAGGTGCAGAATGTCCCAGGGAGGTCCCCTCAAGAACCGATGAACCGAAGGTTGCAGGAAATTACGGAGGCCAAACCTGGGAGGGTACATTCCTGCCGACAGCCAATCAGCTTCAGGCCAATATGGAAACTCCCCAACCACCCGTTTGTAGTTTCTGCCTTTAAAATGCCCTTCTCCCAGGGGAATCACCATTTTGTGGTGATCCAAGCTCGAGCTTGAAATAAACGCCCTCTTGCTTGTGCATCGGAGTTGAGTCCTGGTGGTCTCTCCGGGGGTCTCGCGATTCAGGCACTACATGGCGACCCCCCAACCAGAAAATTATATTTGTTGTTGCTTAATAACTACAATTCTGCTACTGTTTGGTGTGGTAATGTAATTATCTATTTTCCGATATCTTAGGGTAACCCTGTGAAAGGGGTTGGTGACCTACAGGTTGAGAACCACTGCTTGAAAGACTTTTCTGGACAGCAGGAGGCAGTCTCTCAAGCGGGTTAACCCCTCACACACTCTTCTGTGTCATTTCCAAACTGCTTCCAGGACATGGGCTCCGGTGCACCTATCACTACACTGAACTTTTGTCTGCTCTGCTCCTATCAGAAGGAGTTTTGGGCTGGAGAGATGGCTCAGTGGTTGAGAGCACTGACTTCTCTTCCAGAGGAGTTTTATTATAGAGCTCTCGTTGAGCAGGAGGGGCCTTGTTTTGTGCCCAGGACAGGCCTTTCACATGAGATCTGCCTTCCTCCACTTCCCAAGTGCAAGGACTGCAGGTCTGTGCCATCACACCTGCCTCCAGAACACATCCCTTAAACTGATTTCTCCGACTTGTTCTTTGTACTCTAGTACTTTGGGAGTGTCTGAATCCTTTGTTTTTCTTCCAGGAAGAGCTGGGACGTTAGTTTAACTTATTTTTGAATTCCAACCAGGAGTGGTGGCACATACCTAGAAACCCAGCTGGAGGCTGAGAATGGAGAAAGAGAAATTCAAGGCCAGCTTCAAGTACATAGAAAGATCAAGAACAGCTTGTGCTGCCTGAGGCACTGCCTCAAAAGACACCAAATAACACAATAAAGAGATAAGTAAACCCAAATGATATCTCCTACACCATCAGGCTGGATGTCCTCTTGTCCCAGGGCTGAGATTTGTCTGCACAGAGCAGAGACCTAGCCCTTCACTGGGAAGAGCTGGCTCTCCTGCTGCCACAGGTACAGGCATGGAAGACAAACTTTGCCTGCTTTGTGGAGTCTAGTCTGTATGCAAGAACAGAAATTACTCTCCAAGAACATAAGATGGACACAGTGCCCCAGCACTCAGGAACTAGAGGAAGGAGGAACTGTTTCCGAGTTCAAGGCCAGGCTGGCTCACATAGAAAGTTCCAGGCCAACAAGAACTACAGGGTGAGACCCCATGTCAAAAACAAACAACAAAAATCTTTAAGACCACAGTCAGTTATGCAGCAAGTTTGGGACCAACATGAGGTCAATGAGACCCTAACTCAAGAAAAACAAAAAGGAAGATGGCTAGATTTCCAAAGTATATTGAAAATAGTTAATAGATACCAGTACAGAAATAGCCTGATAATAAATTTAAAAGACATTATCCGTTGTTTTTATGAATGAGTTTAGTGTCTTGACAGAAATGCAAGACCGAACATCTGCAGAGATGACAGAACCCCATAAAACAACCGTAGGATAACTAGGTACAATAGCACATTCCTTTAATGCCAACACTTGGGAGGAAGAAGCAAGCAGAGATCCGTGGGTTCCAGGCCAGCCAGGGGTACCTAGGGAGACTCTGTCTCAGAAAAACAAAAAGCAAAAACAAACAAACAGAAAAACTGGCTTAAACCTAATTTATACTTTTAACTTATACAAGAAGTGAAAACTCAAAGAAAGTCAGCAAGAAAGAATGTCAAGATTTACTCTCAAAACAGTCCAAGATGGTAGGGGGAAAAAAAATAGGAGAAATTTCTAGAGTAGATGAGGAGACCCAAATTTACTGATGACCCCCCCCCCAAAAAAGTAGGAAATTAAGCTTATCCCAGTATTTAAGGCACAAACTGTCACCTAATTATGGACCTTCATGACCAGGCCCCCCACTTGAAAGCTTGATTTTTTTTATTTATTTTTATTTTTATTTTATTTTATTTTATTTTTGGTTTTTTGAGACAGGGTTTCTCTGTGTAGCCCTGGCTGTCCTGGAACTCACTCTGTAGACCAGGCTGGCCTCGAACTCAGAAATCCACCTGCCTCTGCCTCCCAAGTGCTGGGATTAAAGGCGTGCGCCACCACTGTCCAGCTCATGGTTTGTTTTAAGAGCGTGTCTCATTCTGTAGCTCCCGACGTCTGGAACTCACTACGTAGACCTAAAACTCACAGATCTAGCTGCGTCTATCTCCCAACTGCGTCTTTATTTTTGAGATATGTGTAATGTTAAGTTTCAAACCTGGGACAAGTGCCTGAGGTGCCTATTTAACACAGCAAAACAGACTTGGCCTCCAGGTTCTCCCAGCATGCCTCAGTCCCTACTTGTTACGGGGTAAGGCGGGCATTCCCTGAACTCTACAGCCCAGGGTCTGGCCTTCCCTTCCCCCAGAGGCTCCTCCCTATATAAGGCAGACAGTTTGGTTACCTGCCCCTCTTTTGTTCCTTTGGTCTTTTCACTGTTGTCCTTGATTCCCTCTTTCTTTCTGTTCCTGCTCCCACATGGTTCAGGGTCATGAGCACTCTGGACTCTCAGATTTGTCTCTGCCTCTGAGTATGTCTCCCTTTTTTTCTACCATAAACTTTCTCCTCCACCATACCTAGGAGCAGTCATAACCCTTTTTTTTTTTTAAGATTTTTATTTTATGTATATGAGCACACTGTAGCTCTCTTCAGACACACCAGCAGAGGGCATCGGATCCCAGTACAGATGGTTGGGAGCCACCATGTGGTTGCTGGGATTTGAACTCAGGACCTCCGGAAGAGCAGTCAGTGCTCTTAACCGCTGAGCCATCTCCCCAGCCCCTTATTTCTTTTTTTCATTCATGTAAAGGTCTTCTCATGTAGCCTAAGCTGGTCTCAAACCCCATCCTTCCTCTCCCAAGTGTTGCAGTTGCAGGATTATATACTACTACCCCTCGTAGTAATTTATTTATTTAATCATTGACTTTCACACTCAAATGGAAGTGTCAATATAAAACCCATCCTCCATGCCTGTCAGCAACTATGCCAAAGA
Source organism: Rhynchomys soricoides (assembly GCA_019843965.1). Taxonomy (NCBI): domain Eukaryota; kingdom Metazoa; phylum Chordata; class Mammalia; order Rodentia; family Muridae; genus Rhynchomys; species Rhynchomys soricoides. The sequence continues at coordinate 3,862,913 of JADRCH010000137.1, forward strand.
GAAGAAGTGGAAAGGCGTTCTCCCACTGACCTGCCTGCGCCTTCCAGGCCTCGGTGCCCCTCCCCCAGTGAGTGCCCCTCCCCCAATGCGTGCCCTCCCCCCAATGCGTGCCCCTTACCTCACCTTGTTGGTACCCGTGATGCACCACACATAAGCACTCTCCCATCTCGTCTTACAATCTTTACAGTGAAAATAGCCGTATTTTGGTTCCAGAAACTGAAAATAAATAGAAGCAGAAGTCTTTTATTAATGGGGGTCGGGAGAGGAGGGGTCTAGATCCTAGTTTCCTAGTGGATGGCCTAACGCAACAGCATTTACCTCCTGGACCTTGCTTTCAGCGATTCCCTACACAGCTCCGTTCATTTAGCTTCTGGGCTCGCACTAGGATGTTTCCAGTCCATTTCCCACAACGCCAACAGCAACGTCTCCAAAAATAAAAATCTAGGTTCACCTTCCACACACTCGCCTCATCTTCACCAGGAATACTGACAGGACTTTTTAAAGTTAGGCTCCACACCTACCTTACCAAAACATCCAGACCATGTAAACAAACTTCCAGAACTCCACCTTCCCCACCAAAGAAAAAGTACAAATAGCATTTACCGCTCTGGAAACGGAAGGAGGAGGACTCTGCTGGCGAGGGTCCTAGCAAAGAGAAGCCAGCTAAAAGCGGAGCTTCCTGAGTGAACTCTGTATGTGCACATACCTGCTTGCTCTTCTTGTCCCGAGGGCTGGGGGTATATTCGTCCCCCAGTTCCTTCGGCCGTGGGAGTTTCTCCTGCTTGTCACTATCCCATCTCCTTGTAGGTGGCAGCAGCTGATTGTCCTCTGTTGGTCCTGTGAGCTTCTGGCTTTCCTTGTTTTCCCCATCCTTGGGTCGCCGGATCGAGCCTCTCCGGCCTTTTCCCCAAGCTTCGGGAGACTTCCTGGAGCGAGAGCGAGCTGCTGTGTAGTGTTTGTGACCCCAGCGAGCACTGCACTGCCTTGTCCACACGAAGGCTCACCTGTACGCCCACCTCCTTGGTGTTGGCCTTGTATAGCCTTAGGCTCAGGTTGGGGTTTAGCTGAGTGGCGATGGCCTGAAGCTGAGCCCTGTTGTAAGGGTCCATACAGGGCTGAGAGACATTTGCTGGTACCGTAGGCCTGGGTAGGAAAATGGGAGCTCCCATGTTTGGGGGCCAGTTTTGCTGTTGACAGTGTCTCCAGGGTCCAGGGTAGGTCAAAGGCTGTGTGGTCCCGTAGCCACAAGGAACGCGGAAAAGGTGCTCCATTGGGGGTAATTTCCTCCTCACCCGCCTCTTCCTCTTCGTAAATTTGGTTTGGGTTCACCCAGGTTTCTTCATTTATTCCAGGGCAGGAGCCCTAATTGAAGTCACCTAGGAGACGACTAATTGTTTTCACCACCTTTCCAATTTGCAGCTCTCGCTTTTTTTTCCCTCCCTCGAGGCTGTTTTTCACTTCTGACTTCTTCATGCAGGTTTTAACTAGTAATTTCACTCATTTATTCTCTTGGTAACTACTTTGCAGATCTGGTATTGGTGGGTGAAGATATAAATTAGTAAGGGTATTAGGGACACTAACATAGAGCTTTCTCAAGAATTAACAATTGGCTGGGCTATGGGAACCTTTAATCCCAGCTCTTGGAAGGCACAGGCAGGTGGATCTCTGAGTTTGGAGGCCAGCCTGGTCTGCAGAGTGAGTTCCTTGTCTTGAGCCACCTCCCCTCAAAGAAGAAGGAGAAGGAGAACGAAGAGGAGGAGGAGGAGGAGGAGGAGGAGGAGGAGGAGGAGGAGGAGGAGGAGGAGGAGGAGAAAGAGAAGGAGAAGAAGAATTAAAAATAGGAGAGATGTCTCAGTGGTTAAGAGTGCAAAGTGCTCATAGCAAATTGGATTCCCAGCTACCAGGTGACTCACAAACACCTGTAACTCTAGCTGGTGCCTGACATCCTCTTCTGGACTGTAACCTCTGCTCAGATCCACCTGCACATATACACGCATACTTTTTAAAACTATATAAATACATCTTTTTAAAAAAAAAAAAAGACTTTTTTATTTAATGTATGAGTATCTGCATGTACACCTGCTTGCCAGAAATGGTTGTGAGCCACCCTGTGGGTGCTGGGAATTGAACTCAGGACCTTTGGAAGAGCAGCCAGTACTCTTAAACAGTTGAGCCATCTCTCCAATCCTATCTTTTTTTAAAAAAAATTAGAATAACCACCTGACCTAGCAATCCCACTATTTGTATGTATATGCAGAGAAAGTGAAATCAATCAAGAGATTCTGCCCTTGTGCTCATCCAGGAGTCAAACTCTGGAAGCAACCTACATATCAGATGACAGATGAGTAAAGAAACTGCCATATAAATGGGAATTTTATTCAGTCATTAATCAAAAAAAGAAAGAAAGAAAGAAAGCACGTGTGGTGGTACAGGCCTTGTAATTCCAGAACTCAAAAGGCTGAGACAGGAGACTCACAAGTTTGAGACCAGCCTGGTACAGCCAGACCCTGTTTTGTTTGCTTCTTTGTTTTTGTTCTGGATGAACCTGGAGGACATTATGTTAAATGCAATAATCTATACAGGAAAAATTTTATTATGTGACCTCATATGTAAAGTCTAAGAAACTCAAGTACACAATCACCAGTAAGGGGTGATATTGGCCAAAGGGCGTCCAGGCCGGGCAGTGGTGGTGCACACCTTGAATCTCAGCACTTGGGAGGAAGAGGCAGGTAGATTTCTGCGTTTGAGGCCAGCCTGGTCTACAGAGTGAGTTCCAGGACAGCCAAGGCTACACAGAGAAACCCTGTCTTGAAAAACCAAAAACACAAAGAAAGAAAGAAAGAAAGAAAGCCATAAGTTCAGAGCTCTAAAGCACAGGCTGATGACTATAAATAGTAACTGTCGTAAAAAACACAGCTCTCACCTCAAAAGGAACCAGAGTCAAATCCAGAGCCAATTTGAGTAATCATGGCCCCAAACCACAGATTTAGGTTACCCAAAATTCTATGTTCCATTGTGGAGGCAGTTTCATGATGTATCTATAGTAACATAAGTCCAGGCATTTAAAAAATACACTGATAGGGCGGGAGAGACGGGTCAGCCTTTAAAGGTTAGGCTTGAAACTGAAAAAAATAAAGTTGGTGGAAACATCAGAGGGTGACAGACAGGGAGATATCTCAGCTATAGGCCTCAGATGCTATCTGATAGCACCTTAGACCTTGGTTCATATGGTTTTGTTAATATATTCCAAAGGTTTAAGTTGTGTTTTTGGGTTTTTTTAATCTGCTTGTTAGTATTAAAGGTACTACGCCACAGAGGTGAGTAAAGAATACATCTTTAGGGACCTGATGACAGCGGGCGATAAATTTTAATTAGGCTCTGAACCAGCGACATCCCAAACTCTTTATAGTTACTGAGCTTTAATCAACAACCTTTATAGACACAGCATTTTTTCCCTAGAGATTCTCATTCACACAATATGTATTGCACCCTACAGATTTGCTAGATTTGACACTATCACACGCCTATACATAGAAGGCAGCTATGTGTGGGTATGACTTTACTAACCGTGAGACTTTTCCTCATTATTCACAATGTATATGACCATCCAGATGCGGCCCACATCATATACATCTTTGAAAGTAATACATTTAACAGATAGTGGATTGACTTCAATAATGCTTGGTAGTAAGCAATCTGAGTAGCTGAGCTTAAATCATATAAAGTCCATTAAAGTAGATGGAAGTGGCTGGGAGGTTCCTTGTACCAAGAACACGGAACATAGTCATGAGCTGTTGAGGGCCAGGAGAGTGTGATACTGAGCTAAGTGAAACATGTCAAGGCTTCTCACTATTCCACTCTTTTCTCCAACTTCCCCAGAGAAGAAAGCAATTCTATCATATATATGGTGTCTTCCATCACAGAAGGTTGTGAGCCACCATGTGGTTGCTGGGAATTGAACTTAAGACCTCTGGAAGAGCAATCAGTGCTCTTAATAACAGTCATCTTTCCAGCCCTATTTTTTTTCTTTTCTAAGTAGAAGTTTATTGTGCATTTTATTGTTTTTGTTTTTTGTTTGTTTGTTTTTTCGAGACAGGGTTTCTCTGTGTAGCCCTGGCTGTCCTGGAACTCACTCTGTAGACCAAGCAGGCCTTGAACTCAGAAATCCACCTGTCTATGCCTCCCAAGTGCTGGGATTAAAGGCATACGCCACCACAGCCCAACTGTGCATTTTATTGTATGAGGGCTTTGTCTGTATGTACATCTGCATGCTAGAAGGCATCAGATCCCATTATAGATGGTTGTAAGTCATCATGAGGGGGCTGGAAATTGAATTTAGGACCCCTGGAAGAGCAGCTTTAACTGTTTATCTGTCTCTCAGGCCCCCAATATTTTTTTCCAAGACAAGGTTTCTCTGTGTAACCCTGGCTTTTCTGGAACTCATTCTGTAGACCAGGTTGGCCTCAACTCAGAAATCTGCCTGCCTCTGCCTCCCAAGTGCTGGGATTAAAGGCGTGCGCCACCACTGCCAGGCACCACCGCCCCACTTTACAAGTTAAGTGTATAAAGCCAAATGGATTTGAATCCAAATCTAGAACTTACACCAAGCTAGCTAATGACCTGATGAGTTTTTACCCACTGGGAAATACTAAGCACTTCATAGTATTATAGGAAACATTCAGTAAGCATTAGTTTATCACTAGATAATACCACAGATCTCTTCTTCGCTAAGTAGACCTACATCAAAAGTTTTAGTATTTTTTTTACATTAGCGAGGCTTCTTGCTAAAATTAAGGATTACAGATTACCAGACAAAATTGATACCAATAAACCAAGCAGACTTTTCTCAGTTGTCTTTATTGTAGTGCTCAGTATCTAACCTAGGGCTATGCAAAATCTCTACTATTGAGCCAGACTCCCCAACCCCAGGTCATTGTTTTTCTAATCCAAGAGGACCTTCTTACTGTTTAAACATGTTCTGGAGGCAGCAAGGCCCCTAAGATCTCTTGTTGAATCCAATCGAGAGCTTTCTAAGGTTCAAACTACGAACCCACAGTAAGCCATGCACTAGGCTCGTTACCCAGTAAATTCAGGGAGAGGTAATAATGTTTCAGTTTTCTAGGTCAGTTTCTGGAAGTCAGGAAACATGGTGATCTTACCCTAAAATTCAGGACTGTTATTTAACGTGTGTGTGTGTGTGTGTGTGAGAGAGAGAGAGAGAGAGAGAGAGAGAGAGAGAGAGAGAGAGAGAGAGAGCGAGCGAACTTGAGCCCAGGTCCTACCACCTGTCCTCAATAAGACAATTAAAGCAGCCAAATTAAAAGTGGAGAGAGAGAGAGAGAGAGAGCGCGCGCGAGCGAACTTGAGCCCAGGTCCTACCACCCGTCCTCAATAAGACAATTAAAGCAGCCAAATTAAAAGTGGAAAGGTGAAAGATTTATTGGGAAGAGAATAAAAAGATCTAACGAATCCCTTCAAAGTCTATCTTCAAGGTCCATGAGATAGTAAACAGAACGCCAAGGATATGGACATCTAATCAGGCCCAGAAGATACAGGGAAAGAAACTATAAACAAAATTTTAACCCACATCGAGAAAGAGAAAAGAAGCCACAAAAGACACACACACCACACCGCGTCCCCAGGGCGCCGAGAGAAATGTGAACCCGAGGGGAAGAAAGGAATTCGGCGACTCTAAGTGGCTGCGGACGGGCGAGCTAACTTTCAGCCAGGAACAGCGACCGAAGGAACCGCTCCCGGACTTCCGGGCGCCGCTCGCGCTGCGTCCCTGTCGCGTAGTCATGACGTCAGGAGCAGAGCGCGGGCTTTTCGCGGGAGCGTGAGAAGTGATGCTGCGCCGTCAGTCAGCGAGCGCAGCCGGAGCGGGTCAGTGGGGCCAGGTGTTGTGGGCGCGCGCTCCGGGGTTGTGGGGCCGTGAGGGACACGCCTGACATCCCGGAGGAGCCCCTGGGCCTCCTTCACGGCCGCCACAGGCTCCTTGTCAGCCCCGAGCAGGTTCTTCCTCCCAGCTCCTTGCAGCCTGTGGGCGTCATCCCAGAGGGATCTGGCGCGTCCCCAAGAGCCCGCAGTAGCCGCTCCATTCTGCAGTTGCTGGATTACCTAATGTGTGTGTCTCAGCTCCGTAGTTAATGTGAATAATTTTAATAACGTTAAGTTTTTCTTGTTATTGGCTCCCACCATAGCCACTTTCGGGTGCTGTGATGTATCTAGTAGCCACTTGGTTCGAAACGCAATTATAAACTCTCCCTATGTTCATAAGTTCTGTTCTTGTTGCCTAAGGTAGTTCCGTTGGACAAGCTTACCAGCGATTCTGGTTTTACCTATCACAAGAAAGCAGGCCTGCGAAGTGTATGTTACTTTCTCTTTTGCAGACTTCTTTACCAAACATCGGAGAAATACTGTAGAGAAAATGCCCGTTGACTACAAAAGGAGACCAACTTTTTGGGAAATTTTTAAGGCGAGATGCAGCACAGCAGGTATTAAGGAGTTTTTTTATAAAACTTGGTAAATTAAGTCCCATCAAAAAATATTTTCAATAAAGTTAAGGTGAGTGCTTGTTTTAAAAACAAACAAAAACCCCAGTACCTGGGAGGCAGAGGCAGGTGGACTTCTGAGTTTGAGGCCAGCCTGGTCTAAAGAGAGAGATAAAGGACAGCCAGGGCTTTATAGAGAGTCTCTGTCTTAGAAAAACAACCAAAAGATTACTTGAGCTAGGTGTGATGGCACACATTCATAATCCTATGGAAGTTGAGGCAGAAGACTGAGCCAGGTGGATTAAATATGAGTTCAAGACCAGCTTAGGCTACATTGGGAGTTCCTGGATGTCAGAGCAACAGAGCTTAGACCTAATTAAAAACAAAAGAGGGATGGGAGTGACCCTGGTCTCTGTGTTGGTTCCTCAGCAGAGAAACCAGGCATTAGCTAATTACTATAATCTCACCATTTGGGAGGTAGAGGCAGGAGGGTCAGGGGTTGAAGGTCATTTGCACTATAAACAGCTTGTGGTGTCAGATCTAGTTAACATAATCTTTTCCTGGTCAATCAGGTGATCCAGAATACCTAAATAGGTGGGGGATTAACTTTTTGACTTCCAGTGGAAAGAACTGTTTTGGAAGTGCTTCCAGTGAATGAGAAGCATTGGTGATGCTACTGATGCACACTTGCCAAACCTTCTTTTCTAGTTAATTTTTTTAAAAACTGTGAGTGTGTTTGTGTATATGCTCTGTGTGTATAGGTGTCTACAGAGATCTGAAGAGGGCATCAGATCCCCTGGAGCTGGAGTTACAGGTGGTTGTGAGCTACATGATGTGGATGCTGGACTGAATTTGGGTCTTCTGCAAGAGAGGTAGACATTCTTGACCACTGAGTCATCCCTCCACCCCTAGTTTTCTTTGTTAAATGACATCGTCTTACTCTGTAACCACGACTGATACACAGCTTGCTGTGTAGATCAGGCTGGTTTCAAACTTGCAGTGATCATCCCGAGTACTGGGATTGCAGTGTGAACAGCCACACCAGGCATGGAAAAGATTACATCCATTAATATTACAGCTGATCTGATCAGATAACTTTTTGAAGTCAGCTACTGTTGAGTCCTTAGAAATTGTTGATTTCATTTTGAAAGCTCCCATTTCATCAATAGCGACAAACTTTTGTCTTTACTGTGAAACGCTCACTTCGTGCTTGAGAAAATGTTATACAGCTGTTGACATTGTGAGACAAGCAGAGGGCACCATGCTCTGATTATGAAAATATATTGAACTCCCCTGTGCCATGGGTAACAGCTGTGTGCGGCGGGCGCGTCCTGTTTGATGTTTGTTGTTCTGTAAGAATCTCATGTTTATTTGAAAGCGGTTCTCTGCCCCATGCTGAAAGATTTGTCATACTGATGGAGTCTTCATAAATCATTTCAGTTTTATCTGTGGAGCACATGCTTGCTGTGAATAGTTGTTGGTTTGTTTATTTTGGTTTTCGAGACAGGGTTTCTCTGTGTAGCCCTGGCTGTCCTGGAACTCACTCTGTAGACCAGGCTGGCCTCGAACTCAGAAATCCGCCTGCCTCTGCCTCCCGAATGCTGGGACTAAAGGCGTGCGCCACCACTGCCCAGCCTGTTTGTTTTGTTTTTGTATTCTAAATCATGAGTATTAAGAAAGTTAGAAAAATAACATACCCAAATTCTATCTCCTTGTAAGTTTTGTGAAATTATACAAACGTTAGTGCACTTTCAAAAGAGTAGACTAATAATCTTGCTTAATAAGCTTTTAGGTAATTAGTGGTCACAATTCTTGTTTGTTTTTTTCTCTTCTCTTTCTCTTTGTTTTATTCATTTTTGTCTTATTTTTTGTTTTATGTATTTAGTATGTACTAGATTATGGAGTGTTTTGTTTTGTTTGGTCCTCTTTGAGACAGGGTTTCTCTATATCTCTCTGGCTGTTCTGGAACTTGCTCTGTAGACCTGACTGGCTGTGAATTTAGAGATCTGTCTGTCTCTTCCTGGCTTCCTCCATTGCTCCCTTTCTTTCTCCCACTCTTTCTCCCTCTTCCTCTTCCCTTCCCTCCTTCTCTGTCCTTCCCCCTCTTCCCTCTCCCACTCCCTTTTTGATTAGTTTCTGAGTTAGGGTCTCACTATATAGGCAAGCTAGCCTGGAACTTACACAACCCTCCAGTACCCTCCCAAATGCTAGAATTATATGTTGTAATGTCATACCCAAGTGAGAAAAGGTCTTTTTGTAGCCCAGGCCAACCTCAAACTTGAGGTCTTCCTGCCTCAACCCTCAAGTGCTAGGATTACAGTTGTCCACCACCACACCCAGCTGGTCAACATTCCAAGTTCCTTTCGTTTAGTATTTGTTTGTTTGATTGTTTATATATCTTGATGTATTTCGTCGTAAGGACAGGGTGGTGGGTCGGGACAGCCTGCAAGAGTCAATTCTCTATTTCCACCATGTGGATTCTGGTCATGAACTGAGGTCATCAGCTTTTGTAGTAAGCACCTTTACCTGCCAAGCCATCTTGCCGCACTGTTTTGTGTTTTGAGATGAAGATCTCAATGTGTTGCCAGGAAGGTCTTCAAAATTGTAGTCCTCCTGTCTCAGACCTACTGAAAGCTAGAATAACGGGTGAATACAACCATGCCTCTCCTTTATTCTTTACTGTGATCTTTGAACCTTTTTGCATTTATTTATTGATTTTACATGTTTGTGCACACATATCCCCATGACACAATAACGAGAAAACAACTTCTGAGTGTGTGTTTCAATCTAACTCAAGTTGTCAGGCACAGCGCGGATTGAATCACCTTTGGCAGTCCTGTTCTTTCTCACGATCTTCATTGTTCATGAGTTTCTCCATGTCATTCATTAAAACTAAGATGAGATTTTTGTCTTTTTTTTTTTTTTTTGCAGATTTAGGACCAATAAGCCTCAATTGGTTTGAAGAACTTTCTTCAGAAGCCCCACCATACAATTCTGAATCTCCAGAAGAATCTGAATATAAGCCCCACAGTTATGAACCACAGCTGTTTAAAACACCACAGAGGAATCCTTCTTACCACCAGTTTGCTTCAACTCCAATAATGTTCAAAGAACGAAGTCAAACTCTACCACTAGACCAGTCGCCTTTCAAAGAATTAGGTAACTGTAGCTAGGTGTGGTGTCGCATGCCTTTAATCCTAGCACTAGAGAAGCAGAAACAGGTGGATCTCTGTGAGTTTGAGGCCAGCCTGGTTTACATATCAAGTTCACAACAGTTGGAGCTATATACTCGAGAGACCCTTTCTCAAAAAAGAAACAAACAAGCAAAGAGTTAGTTCACCATAGATTTAACTTGAGTAAATCATGCAGTGTGATGGAGGGTACACCAGCTGGGACCTCAGGCAAAGTTGGATGTAAAATAAGCTCTGTGATGAACTGAGCTCTGTTGTGCAAATCAGCCGTTCTCTTCTCTTCCCTGACTGAAGAATGGAGATGGTGGGAATACTGCATGATAAGCCTTGGTTCAATGAAATGATTTAGGTAGTTAACAAATGCCTCTTAATTCCTATGATTAACATGCCACCAATTAAGATTTTCTGAAATATGACTTTGATATTCAAAACATCCAAAGTCACTTGTCTTGATGTTTTCTAAGCTATATTTTTTCAAGTTATAATAAGGCGGAGATTTACTTATTTATTTATTTTTGGTAATCAGTTTCTTGTGTGTATTTTAATTTGATATCATTTTCTCTGACCTAGGTGCCAGGTGTTTATATAAACACTTGTTTAGTAAAGTTGTGCATTCATTCAGTCTCTGGAATATTTATTACTTCCTTGGCATAGCATGCCCTTTTTCGTTAGAGTACTACTTTGTGATGTGCTCAGTGAACATGTCAGACATTATTGTAACTGCTATGGATATAGTCGGAAGACAGAATCTCTACCAGTTGGTGGTAGTGCACTCCTTTGAGCCTAGCATTCAGGAAGTAGAGGCAGGTGGATCTCTATGAGTTCAAAGGCAGCCCAGTCTACGTAGCAAGTTTCAGGATAGCCAGGGCTATGTAGAGAGATTCTGTCTCAAAGAAGGGGAGCACAGGGAAACAAACATCTTGTACGCACTTCTGCAGGTTTAACCGTATTCTTTCAGAGAAACCAAATGGTTGGGTTATAGCCAAAAGTGGAAAGCAAAAGGCTAGCATCGTAACAGTCAAGTCAAATGAGGCCATCAGCCTAGCAGTGTAGTTTGTTAGTGTGCATGTTCATCATTTGAAGAGCCCTGGTTTCAAAGTCCAGCACCAAAGAGGAAGGAGGGGGGCCTGGGAGCTTGCAGTCTCGAAGCCTTGCTTTCCCTCTTGTGTTCAGGAGTCTGACACTGGTGAAAGCTTTTCACAGAATGACAGTCAAGGTGGACCAGGTGTCTTCCGTGATGTCACACAGGGAGCACATCATCCCATGCGTTTCTGTAGGAGGTGCCAGCTCCCTGTATGTTCTTTTTTTTTTCTGTTCTTAAGTTCAAAAAGTAAAAGGTACAATGTCTGCATCCTCACTGGGTTATTTTACTGTTTCAGGGAAGGCTGTTGCAAGTAGTAAACATAAAAATCAGGGCAAAAAGAAGGCCAGGACGGACCCCGTGGTGGATGTTGCCAGTCCATCTCTGAAATCTTGTCTCAGTGAAAGGTATGATGAGACTGGTGTGTATTTTGTCAGTGCATGAGACTCTCGTGTGTTACATGTTTGTTTTTAAGGCCTGCGCTCACTGCAGTCCAGGCTGGCTTTGCGCTCAGAATTCTCCAGCCTTAACCTCCCACAAGGCTGGGGATTCAGTCATGAACCATCATGCATAGCTGTTATTAAAAATGTGTTTAAATAAGATAGTTTCTTGCATGTGTTTGTTTCACAGAGATAAGCTGTCATCCAGATTGCTTGGCAGAGTACCTTCTGGAAGAACTTCTATTTTTATTTTTTATTTTAATTAATTAATTTATTTATTTTGGTTTTTCAAGACAGGGTTTCTCTGTGTAGTCCTGGCTGTCCTGGAACTCACTCTGTAGACCAGGCTGACCTCGAACTCAGAAATCCACCTGCCTTTGCCTCCCAAGTGCTGGGATTAAAGGCGTGAACCACCACTGCCCCACAAACTTCTATTTTTAAATAACATGTAATAGATTCCTTAATTTAGTAATTTTTATCTTAGAAACTTTGAGCCAGGTCTGATAACCCACTCCTGAAATCCCAGTGCAGTACAAAGCCAGCCCAGGCTAACATAGCAAGCCCTTGTCTCCAAAACCATAAAACCACTAAGATTCCGTGCTCAGTGACCCCTTTGTTGCTGCTGATGTTCTTTTAACCTGAGGCCACTGTTTCATTTTGTCTAGCCCTCTTACGCTGCGATGCACACAGGCAGTACCACAACGACAAAAGCCAGGTACAAGCACAGCAAATGTTCTTATTTTTATTGTCTTTTGAGACCTTATTTATTTCTAAGTTGTATGTATGAATGTTTTGCCAGTGTGTATGTGTGTACACTATGTGCATGCCTGGTATCCAGAGGTCAGAAGTGAGAGTCTCTGAAACTGGAGTTATGGGTGGTTGTGAGCTGTCTGTATTAGGTCCTAGGAACTCAGGCCTTTCACCAAAGCAGCCAGTGCTCTCAAGTGCTGAGCCATGTCACCAGCCCTATGGTTTTTATTTGTAGGTTTTAGAAATGTTAATAAAGATCTAATAATTTTCTGTGTTTTCACCCGCAGTGGTATCTGGAAGTTTATTTTATACACCAAAACTCGAGGAGGTAAATGTTCTGCTTGGGTTACTTGTGGTATATCAGTTGAGAATGTTGGCAGTGAGTGTTATCCCTTTGACTTGAGAGTTGAGATCTGTACTTAACTTAGCATACTGTCTCACAGAGGCATTAAGCAAGTGATAAAGTGTGAATGAAAACTTAATCGTCAGTGTTTCTGTAAATTAACTGCCATCTTCCTTTGTAGGGTCAGACACCAAAACCTATTTCTGAAAGTCTGGGAGTTGAAGTGGATCCTGACATGTCTTGGACGAGTTCATTAGCTACACCACCAACTCTTAGTTCCACTGTGCTCATAGGTAATAGTGACAAATGTGTACTGGACAGGAAGAGCTGGGTGAGGCTGCTGAGTCGTCTTCTGCAATCTTAGGTTGGAAAGAAAACATGGATGGGCTGGAGAGATGGCTCAGTGGTTAGGAGCACGGGCTGCTCATGCAGAGGATCCTGGTTCAGTTCTCAGCTCCCACATGGTGTCTCACAACTGTCCATAGCTCCAGTTCCAGGGGAACTGCCTTCTATCTGTATCATTTTCTAAAGAGAGGCTAAAGGCTCCCAAGGAACCTTTGAAGACACAACCTTACAGATCTTTCATCTGCCCTTGTAGAGAAAGAACATAAAGCTAATATCACCAAACTACATAAACAGTGTGACAGGTTAGACTTGTTGTTGGCTTTGGTCACACACATTTTTTTTGGTCTGTGGGGGGGGGGTATTCCTGAGAAAGTAAGTTTGTATATTAATTTTAGTGTCTAATATATAATCCACTATAGCTAACTTTAATTTTTGTTTTACAGCCCGAGATGAAGAAGCACATAGAACTGCATTTCCTGCCGACTCTCCTGCTGTGAGTCAGTGCCAGGCTGGCAAACTTTTGATATTACTCATTCTGAATGCCTTCATTTGATTCTGTTTTGTTTTTAAACAGTATCTTGTTAACACTCTGAGGTGGCCGTTCATGTATGTAATTAATTTTGATCATATTCACCCTTTCTTCTTCAGCTACTCCATGATCCTCTCCAACGTAGCCTGCTCTCAACTTCATGTATTTTTTTTTTTTTTCTTTTTTCTTTTTGAAATGATCCCCTGAATCCAATTAGTGCTCCTGGATGTATATGGGTTTGGGGCACTGAAGAGTGGGGTAGCCTACCAGTGCCCATACCTTCTCCCCAGATGACTCTCCCTCCCTCCGTAGCTGCCAACTACCAATAGCGCCTCAGTTTTTGGTGGGGCAATTATTCTTCCTTTGGTATTTTTGTTTTTGTTTTTGATTTTTTTTTTTTTTCTTGGCTTTTTGAGACAGGGTTTCTCTGTATAGCCCTGGCTGTCCTGGAGCTCACTCTGTAGACCAGGATGTCCTGGAACTCAGAAATCCACCTGCCTCTGCCTCCCGAGTGCTGGGATTAAAGGCGTGTGCCACTACTTCCCGGAAGTTTTTGACTTTTTAAAGATGGGTTTTGCTATGCAGTCCTAGCTAGCTAGCCTGAAAGTTGTGTAAACCATTTTGGTCTCTTAACTTGGGATGATCATCCCGCTTCTGCTTCCCAAGTACTAGGATTGTATGTATGTGTCTGTCCCAGCTATCCTGCATTTTTAAAGTGCAATTTATAATTTTTCTAAGCGTTTGGAGATGTCTCTTTAACATGATCCTATATGCAATTTCTTCCTATAAAACTTTTTCTGGCCAGGCAATGGTGGCGCACGCCTTTAATCCCAGCACTCGGGAGGCAGAGACAGGCGGATTTCTGCGTTTGAGGCCAGCCTGGTCTACAGAGGCCAGCCTGGTCTACAGTGTGAGTTCCAGGACAGCCAGGGCTACACAGAGAAACCCTGTCTCGAAAAACCAAAACAAGAAAAAAAAATTTTTTTTTCTGTCTTTCTGTTTTGTAACATGTATATATGTGTGTAATGAAAGAGTTTTACTAATTAATGATTTTGAACATAATTTCTGCAGACTTTGAAAAGCTATTTTTCTAACCACAATGAAAGTCTGAAAAAGAGTGATAGATCTATCCCCTCTGTGACTGACAGTGAAAACAAAAATGAGCGAGAAGCCTTCAGTCAGGGTAAGTATATCTATTTAGTTGAGCTACTGATCTGAATTGATGACACTGTTCTTTTCTTAAGGAGAAATGCCATTGCTTTTCTTTCTCAACCTCTGAAATATAGAAGATAGAAACCAACTTGATAGATTTCTTTTCCGTACTTGTAGTTATACAGAATTGACTTGCTACATCGGGATTGTTAGTTCTTAGAATACTAGATTGAGTACATAGCACTTTTAAAGGTGACCCTTAATTGTATAGAACTGAAAACAAAAAATGAGTTATTTAAGATTAGGGTGTGAGTAAAGACTTTCAATACACGGGGATCCAGTTTTAGGAGTAGAGTGACTTGCCAGAAAAACTGGCATTCAGAATAACTCCTTACTGCTGACCTATGCATTATTTAATGTGAACGATTTCTGCAAAGAATTGTGTGAATAATAGGAAGAATATGGTTGCGTTGTAAGTGTTACAATGTGCTTTTGGTTTGAATTTTAACAGGATTGGGGAAAGCATTAGAGGATTCATCTGGCAAAAAAAATAGCTTCAAAGGCTGCCGTAGAAAGCCAATACCAAATGTTCTAGAAGATGGGGAGACAGCTGTAGATACTTCCGAAGAAGATAGTTTCTCATTATGTTTTCCTAAGCGGAGAACCAGAAATCTACAGAAAATGAGAATGGGCAAGACCAGGAAGAAAATTTTCAGTGAAACAAGAACTGATGAATTAAGTGAAGAAGCTGGAAGACAAGCTGATGATAAAAACTCATTTGCACTTGAAATTGAACCAAGAGATAGTGATCCCTTAGATCCAGGTGTAAGAAACCAGAAGCCCTTTTACAGCCAGAGTGAGGAAATCTGCAGTGAGGCTGTACAGTGTTCAGACAGTAGATGGTCTCAGCCAAGCCTCTCTGGTCTAAACGGAGCCCAGACGGGGGAAATACCCTTACTTCATACTTCTAGTCTTCCAGAGCCACAAAAGACGTTCATCGAGGAAACTTGGGTAGATAAGGAACATGAAGGACAGCATCTTGAATCACACGAAGACTCCGTTTCAGGGAAGCAAATGGTGTCTGGAACAAGTCAAGCAACCTGTCTGTCTCAGAATATCAGGAAGTCAATATTCAAGATGAGAGAGCCATTTGAAGAGACTTTGGGTACTATTTTCTCAGATAGTATGACCAGTTCAAACTTTGCAGAAGAACATGAAGTCTCTGCAAGTGGATTGGGAACACATACTGCATGCTCACAGAGAGAGGATTCTTTATGTCCTAGTTCAGTTGACACTGGAAGCTGGCCAACCATTCTCACAGACACTTCTGCAGCTGTGAAAAATGGAGGTTTAATATCTACTCTAAAAAATAAAAGAAGAAAGTTTATTTACTCTGTAAGTGATGATGTGTCTCATCAAGGAAAAAAGTTACAGACACACAGAGAGTCAGAGCTTACTAACCTTTCATCCCAGTTTGAAGCAAGTGCTTTTGAAGTACCATTCACCTTTACAAATGTGAATTCAGGTATTTTTCTTTTTTTCCTTTTTCTTCTAATGTATATAGTCTTATTGATGAGATTAAGTTTTCTTTCTTTTTTGGGGGGGTGGAGGGTGAGGGTGAGTTTCGAGACAGGGGTTCTCTGTGTAGCCCTGACTGTCCTGGAACTCACTCTGTAGACCAGGCTGGCCTCGAACTCAGAAATCCACCTGCCTCTGCCTTCTGAGTGCTGGGATTAAAGGTGTGCACCACCACTGCCCAGCAAGTTTTCTTATTTGAATATACATTTGTTTGTTTTTTAATTTTAAAAGAAATACTTGCCTTTCTGTAGTTTTTCAGATCTCTTTTTTGTTTGGTTTGGTTTTGGTTTTGTGAGAGCTCTGTGTAGTCCTGGCTGTCTTGGAACTCAGATATCCGCTTGCCTCTGCCTCCTCTCAGTGCTTGGATTAAATGTGTGGGCCAGTTCCACCTGGTTCTAGGAATCATTTAATCTCAGACAGAACCTATATAGATTATTGTTGAGACTTTGGATTTGGTGTTTAGAATTATGTCATTTAAACTTGTTGGGGCAGTTTGCACCATATATTGTTGGCTCTTTGTTTTTTGTAGCATTTATTTATTGTGTATATGTGTGTGGGCATATGCATGGCACATGGTATATGTGTAGAGGTCAGTGGATATCTTGTCTGTCAGTTTTCCTTTTTTCACCATGTGGGTCTTCAGGGCCTCAGCCTTAATGGCAAATGCAAGCCACCATGCCATTGTCTCCCCTTTGTACTGTATGCTGGTTTTGAACTTGGCCTTGAGTGATCATCCTGCTTTAGTCTCCCAAGTAGTTGGAACCACAGATGTGCACCACTGTGTCTTGCTCTATGGCACCTAAGACAGCTTTCTATCAAAACACATTAGGAACTTGACTGCTTAGCTCCTGCTTTAGAGTGTTTATTATGTACAAATTGGATAGCTAAAAATGATGCATACTTGGGAAGCTGAAGCAGGAGGATATTTGAGCCTAGGAATTCAAGGCCAGCTTGGGGTACATCTCCATTCCTTATCTCTACCATGTGAAATCAGTTTTGTCTCCCTGTGAGAAATTGTAAATAGCATGGTGAATAGGTCGGTGGTAGTGGTACTAGAGTACTGAAGAGTTGTTTGAGCTCCAGGGTTCTGCCTGCCTCTGTTTACCATCCTGCAACCCTGGAGTTTATAGATACTTATGTCACACCCAGCATTTTACGAGGATACCAGGGACCTTGATTCAGGTGTGCACAACAGTCACTTCACTGACTGAACTAATTCCTTAGCCTCTTCATGTAGAAATTTAGTAACTTCAAAGTTGCAACCGTTCAGGGTTTTGTTTTAAATCTGTCAGTCACCCTTTGCTCTTCCTGTACTTCTTATTTTAAACACTTTAACTTGGGAAAAGCACTGAGTGGATTCAATGAATTGTACTCTAATTTGTCCTATCACTCTGTATTCTTATGCTTAGGTATACCAGATTCTTCTGTCAAGAAAAGCTATTTACCAAATGATCCTGAACAGCCATCTTTGTCCTTGACCAACTCTTTTGTGACTGCTGCCAGTAAAGAAATTAGTTATATTCATGCATTGATATCTCAGGATCTTAATGACAAAGAAGCAACAGTCAGTGAAGAAAAACCACAGCCAAATACAGCCCTAGAAGCTGACCTTCTATCATGTTTGCCAGAAAGACCATGTAAAAATGATCAAAAAAGTCCAAAAGTTTCCGATGGAAAAGAAAAAGTCTTAGTCTCAGCATGTCTTCCTGCAGGAAGGCATGCAGCAGCAGTACAGGTCAGCAGCATTAGCTTTGAATCACAGGAAAACCCTCTCAGTGGCCACAACAGACCGAGTTCTCTTAAATTAACTCCCAGCTCAAAGGCACCGCTATCAAAGCCAGTGGTGGTTTCTAAAGGGAAAATGTTGTGTGAAATGCCAGAGAAACTGCAATGTGAGAGCTGTAAAGATAATATTGAATTAAGCAAAAACATCCCCTTGGGGATAAATGAAATATGTGTCTTAAGTGAAAATTCTAAAACCCCCGAGCTTCTGCCACCTGGAGAATATATAATAGAAGTGTCCTCTTCAGTGAAGTCACAGTTCAATCAAAGTACAAAAACAGCAGTCATGCAAAAGGACCAGAAAGGCTTACCTTTTATTTCAGAAGTAATGGTCGATATGACTTCTGAAGAACTATTCCCAGACAATGAGAATAATTTTGCTTTTCAAGTAACCAATGAAAGCAATAAACCTGATTTAGGAAGTACTGTGGAACTCCAGGAGGAAGACCTCAGCCACACTAAAGAGCCTAGTCTCAAGAACTCTCCCATGGCAGTAGATGGAGACTTAGATGATGAGCATGCAGCCCAAGTGTTGATTACAAAGGACTCAGGTCCATCAGCTGTGGTCCATGATTGTACAAAGAAGAGCCAAAATACTGTTGTGCAGCATCAGAGAGGAACCACAGGCAAAACTTTCAAGTCGAATTCCTTTTTGGATATGAAATCAAACGGGAACAATGATTCAGACAAATGGTCGGGATTCTTGGATCCAACCTTGAACCATAATTTTGGAGGTAGCTTCAGAACAGCTTCCAATAAAGAAATAAAACTTTCAGAGCATAATATCAATAAAAGCAAAATGTTCTTCAAAGATATTGAAGAACAGTATCCTACTAGTTTAGCTTGTATTGACATCGTTAATACCCTTCCATCAGCAAACCAGAAGAGACTAAGTGAACCTTGTACCTTTGATTTGAAGTCAGTTACAACTGTATCTACACAGTCTCATAGTCAATCATCTGTTTCTCATGAAGATACTCACATAGCACCTCATATATTATCTTCAAATCAAGATTTTCATTCAAATCATAATTTAACACCCAGCCAAAAAGCAGAAATTACAGAACTGTCTACTATCTTGGAAGAATCGGGAAGTCAGTTTGAATTCACACAGTTCAGAAAGCCAAACCACATAGCACAGAATAATACATCTGAAGTGCCTGGAAACCAGATGGTTGTTGTAAGTACCACTTCTGAGGAGTGGAAAGATGTTGATCTTCATCTCCCTGTGGACCCCTCCTCTGTAGGTCAGACAGATCACAGAAAGCAATTTGAAGGTTTGGCTGAAGTTAAACAAAGCTTTCCTCACCTGTTAGAAGACACTTATAACAAAAATGCATCTTGTTTTTTACCAAATACAAATGAAATGGAGTTCGGAGGATTTTGTTCTGCTCTTGGCACAAAACTTAGTGTGTCTAATGAGGCTCTGAGAAAAGCTATGAAAATGTTCAGTGACATTGAAAATATTAGTGAGGGGCCTTCTGCAAAAGAAGGACCAAGAGGATTCTCTTCAAATGCACATCATGATTCTGTTGCTTCAGTGTTTAAGATAAAGAAACAAAACACTGATAAAAGTTTTGATGAGAAATCTAGTAAGTGCCAAGTAACATTACAAAATAAAAATGAAATGACTAACTGCATGTTTGTTGACAAAAATCCTGAAAATTATGTAACGAATACAAAACATGACGATAACAACTATACTGGGGCTCAAAGAAATACGTATAAATTAGAAAACTCTGATGGTAATAAATCAAATACAAGTGGCACAGTTTATGCTCATAAAGGTGACAGTGATTTACCTTGTGCTGCTGATCAAGGCAATAAGTATCCTGAGTCATGTACTCAATATGTAAGGGAGGAAAACACACAAATGAAGGAGAGTGTATCAGATTTAACATGTTTGGAAGTCATGAAAGCTGAGGAAACGTGTCATATGAAATCTTCAGATAAAGAACAATTGCCCTTAGATAAGATGCAACAAAATATAAAAGAGTTTAATATATCCTTTCAGACTGCAAGCGGGAAAAATATCAGAGTCTCCAAAGAGTCATTAAATAAAAGTGTGAGTATTTTTAATCAGGAAACAGAAGAATTGACCGTCATTTCAGATTCTTTGAATCCTAAAATTCTTTGTGGCATAAATAAGGACAAAATGCATATTTCATGTCACAAGAAAGCAATCCATATTAAGAAGATATTTGAAGAACATTTCCCAATTGGAACTGTCAGTCAATTACCAGCTCTTCAGCAGTATCCTGAATATGAAATAGAAAGTATCAAAGAACCTACTCTGTTGGGTTTTCATACAGCTAGTGGAAAAAAAGTCAAAATTATGCAGGAATCTTTGGACAAAGTGAAAAACCTTTTTGATGAGACACAATATGATTGGAAAACCACTGGTTTTAGTCATCAAGGATCAAATCCACTGAAGGACAGGGAGGACTATAAAGAAGGACTTACATTAGCATATGAGAAAATTGCCTTAAAATGTGAAGAAATGCAGAACTTTGTCTCTAAGGAGACTGAAGTGCTACCCCAGCAAAATGATTATATGTATAGGCAAACTGAAAATCTCACATCAGGTGGTACCTCTTCCGAAGTACATGGAAACATAGGAAATAAAATAGAAAAGAATCCTAGAATTTTCTGTATTTCTTACCCAGTCACTGAAGATTCTGCTTTGGCATGTTATACGGGGGACCGTAGAAAAACTTGTGTCAGAGAGTCTTCTCTATCCAAAAGCAGAAAATGGCTTAGAGAACAGGATGATAAGCTTGGAACAAGAAATACTATCAAAATTGAATGTGTAAAAGAACACACTGAAGATTTTGCAGGAAATGCCTCATATGAACGTAGTTTAGTCATTATCAGAACTGAAATTGATACAAGTCATGTCTCTGAAAACCAAGCTTCAACCCTATTTAGTGACCCTAGTGTGTGTCACAGCTTTCTATCCCATTCTAGTTTTTGTCGTCATGACACACATGATTCAGGATATTTCTTAAAAAATGAAGTTGATTCTGATGTTCAGCCAGACAAGAATGCTAAGGGCAATGCCATTTTCCCCAAAGTATCTGCTATAAAAGAAAGAAATCTATACCCACAAACTGTAAATGAAGATTGTGTTCAGAAAGTGGAGACTAATGCTTCACCATATGCAAATAAAAATGCAGTCATTGACTCAGCTATGCTGGATTCAAGGAATTGTAAGGTAGGCTCACCTGTGTTCATCACATCTCATTCACAAGAAACTATAAGAATGAAAGAGTTATTCACAGATAACTGCAATAAAATAATAGAGCAAAACAGAGAGAGTAAACCAGACACTTGCCAGACAAGCTGTCATAAAGCATTGGATGATTCAGAGGATTTTATATGTCCTAGCTCTTCAGGTGATGTCTACATAAACTCACATAAGGCTATTTTTTATCCTCAGAATGAACAAATTTTACAGCATAACAAAAGTGTGGCTGGACTGAAGAAAGCTGCAACACCACCTGTTAGTTTAGAAACTTGGGATACATGTAAATCTTTAAGAGAACTTCCTCAGGCAGTCCATCCATCACACACTTGTGGGATTTTTAGCACAGCAAGTGGAAAAGCTGTACAAGTATCAGATGCTTCATTAGAAAAGGCAAGGCAAGTGCTTTCTAAGATGGATGGTGATGCTAAACAGTTATCTTCCATGGTGTCACTGGAAGGTAGTGAAAAATCACATCACTCTGTGAAAAGAGAAAACTCTGTGGTGCATGACACCCAGGGTGTATCATCATTCTCCAAAACCCTCCCGGGCAATGTCAATTCATCTGTGTTCTCTGGATTTAGCACTGCAGGTGGAAAACTGGTCACAGTTTCAGAAAGTGCCTTAAACAAAGTTAAAGGAATGTTAGAGGAATTTGATTTGATCAGAACTGAACATACTCTCCAGCATTCACCTACACCTGAAGATGGGGTTGAAAACAGAACCCCGGAATACCCTGTAAAGTCTAAATTGCAGAAAACCTACAATGATAAATCCAGCTTACCGAGTAACTGTAAAGAAAGTGGTTCTTCAGGCAGTACTCAATCTATTGAAGTTTCTCCCCAACTCTCGCAGATGGGGAGAAAGCAAGACACACAGTTGGTATTAGGAACAAAAGTATCCCTTAGTAAGGCTAATCTTTTGGGAAAAGAACAAACCTTACCCCAAAGCATAAAAGTAGAAACTGATGATATGGAAACATTTTCTGATGTTCCTGTGAAAACAAATGTAAGAGAGCATTACTCCGAAGGGCCAGAGAACTATTTTGAAACAGAAGCAGTGGAAATTGCCAAAGCTTTTATGGAAGATGATGAGCTAACGGATTCTGAACAGACTCATGCCAAATGCTCACTGTTTACATGCCCCCAAAACGAGGCTTTGTTAAATTTGAGAACTAGGAAAAGAGGAGAAGTGGCTGTTGACACAGTTGGTAAGGATTTACTTTTTCTTTGGTCTGCTGATTTCTCAAGTGTTTCATCATCAATAGTCTTGTAGGCTACAGCGTTTAAAACTTAATTTTTCCCCCATTGGAGTTTGGAGGACAGTGATTTAACACTTGATATCTGTAAGTCTATACCAACAAGTCATATTTTGTGTATTTTAGTTGGGGTTAAGAAATTATGCTAACATACAGGAAACGCGCCTCAGTTAAAAAGACAAACACTACCTCCGAGTAAAAGGTTGGAAAACAATTTTCCAAGCAAATGGTCCCAAGAAACAAGTTGGTGTAGCCATTCTAATATCGAATAAAATCAACTTTCAACCAAAAGTTATCAAAAAAGATAAGGAAGGACACTTCTTAGTGGTCAAATAGAAATATTTAAGGGGTAACTTCAAGTGTTATAGGTATCTGATGAATCTCAGTGTAATGGCCTTGGGAAATGCAAAGGAATGTTGCTTTTTGCTCAGAGTGAAGCTAACGTCTTCAAGGAGGTATCTGAATTTTATGTTCTCATTAGGGAGGTGGGTCCTGTATATTTTAGAAGACTGGTATTTATTTTCACTGAATTTAGTCAGGAGTTGTCAACTTATTTCTAGTTGAGTGTGACAGTAGTAAGGTTTTCAAAACCTACAGAAAACAAGTAACATTAAACGTGATTTATGAGAGAGAAAAAACAGAAAGAAATGCTAAGAAGTTTTATTTTCAACAAAGCCTGTGAAATGTTAATATTTCTCATGTGTGTAAAGAAGTTCCAGTTCTGGCAGAAGCTGGTTTCTAGGATAGCCCCATGACTTGATTAGTGCTGTGTATGACTTAGTTGCTGTACCCATCATGTGTTACCTCCCTCCTCTGAGCCCATTTCCAAAGTGTAGGTAAGGCCTCTCACAAGGTAATTGTAGATAAAATGGTGCTTAGTACTACAAGGCATGATGTTTGATAAATGTAATCCCAGCATTCAGGAACCTAAGGCAGGAGGATTGTTAAGTTCTGGGCAAGTTATTCAACATTTAACCTGACACGTTGCTCACTTAGGCAGGGAACTTAGTGTCTACTTGCTTCCTTCACAAATATTAAATATCGTAAATACGGTTTACTAGTAGATAACGTCCTACTCTTTCAGAATTCTTTATATATGGATGATTTTCCTGCATGTGTGTCTTTGTACCATACATGCCTGGTGTCTGACAAAAGAGGGTATCGGATCCCCCAGAACAGGTGTCAAAAAGAGTAGCAAGCTGCCACTCGGGTTCTGGGAACAGCCTAGTTCCTCCGGGAGAATATCAGTGCTCTTAACCACTGAGCCATCTCTTTGGCCCGTGTACTATGACCTATATTCTTAATGCTGTTGGACTACATTTAAATATCTAATGACTTAGTGAAACTGTTAGGTTAATCCACAGTGATTGTGTTTTGGTAGTGTCTCAGGCAAGCAAGAGTCTTTAAATATTGAATCAGTTGACGTTGGCAATCATGATCAATTTCAAAACTAACATTCCAACCCTCATGTGGATGATTTAAAAGACATTAGCTCCCTTTACAAACTTGTAGACACAGAGCATGGGAATAATTATATATCTTCTCGTCTAGCCCCACCATACTGTGGAGTGAGGCCTGGAAGTCAGCTTATTATAAGCCATCCTGCAAGAAACAGGTTTACTTAATCAAATATTATACAGGTCACATTCTGTATGAACAAATTTAACTTCATAATACTTAATCTGTGGGGTTTTGTTTCATTGCTTACCATGTATAAGTCAGCACTTTAATTATTAAAGGGGAATTCTAGGCTTTTAAAACATAAAACTGGTATAATTACAAATATGTATGGAACTTTCTTTTTAGAACAACCTCCAATCAAAAGAAGCTTATTAAATGAATTTGACAGGATAATAGAAAGTAAAGGAAAATCCTTAACGCCTTCAAAAAGCACTCCAGACGGTAAATTTGTTTTTATTCATATTTTTTCCCTGAACAAGTACTCTGCATGGTACTCTAACACTTTCCTCTCTCGGTTCATTTGTCTGTACAGAATAGTTTAATTGTTAAACTTTTGGTGTATTTGGTATGTGGGTGGTTCATCCGTGATGCCTACTAGGGCACTGACAGAGCTGTAATTGCGGAGTATAAGATGCTTATGAAATAGTGACTTTAGTCTTAATGAAAGTGGTAAATGACCTACACCATTTCATCAAAGTCCATCTTTTCTAAGTCATATGATCACTGCTACCAAATGAGGTGGGCATTTATCAGTTATGATTTGACTCCATCCTTCAGCTTACTACATATAGATGATGCCTTGCCTCTTAGTCCATTACAGTCTTTTGACTTTCCTCTTATTTTTTTAAATGTTTGTTTGTTTGTCTGTCTGTTTTTTTTTTCAAGATAAGGTGTCACTGTGTAGCCCTTGCTTCACTGAACTCATTTTGTAGACCAAGCTGGCCTCAAACTCAGAGAGATCCACCTGCCTCTGCCTCCTGGGTAACGGGATTAAAGGTGTATGCCACTGCTACCTGGCTTAACTTTTTGTATCTAAAATAAAACCAAAAAACCTATTTAGTATCGGTGTGTATGACTTTAGTGCCTGAGGAGGCCGGGGCCATCAGGTCCATGGAGGTGGGGTTACCTTCAGCCGTGTGCTGGGAATTCAGCGCAGGTCCTGTGCAAGAGCAGTCACTTCCTATGAGCCATCTCCCAAGCTCCATGTTGACAAACTTTATTACCCAACACCTTTGTCACTGGTAGACTTCTTAGTCTCAAATGTCTTAAATATTAGAAAATATACGGACCAGACACAAACTTCTCTAAATTCTAATTTTCACTTAAAAGCTAAATTTTACCTCAGGCAAAAATATTGTTACTGTTGTCCTTGTAGACATAACCTTATTAAGAACAACCTCAGGCTGCTGATGTGGTTCAGCTGCTGAAAGCGCCTGCCACCCCCTAGCCTGATGACGTGAGCTCAATCCCGGCGTACCACGTTTTAGGACAGCACTGACTTCCAAAAGTTGTCCTCTTACTCCTGCGTACCCCCCCCCCACACGTGTGCATACAGGGGTGCACACATACATGTACACTTACATGCACAATAATAAGTAAAATTAATTGTAATAAAAAGACAAAAAACTGCTGAATACCCAAATCTGAGTAATTAGTATTGTTTATTTTCTCAAGTACCTATGGTAATCCTGTGGCAAAAAAAGTAGCTACTGTATGTCAGCCTAAGTGTGAAAATAAATTGTCTCAGATAAATGTGACTTGTATGGGCAGATATATAAGCAAGCTGTATGGATGTTCTCTTGTTCGGTGTATAGGTGTACGTAACAGTGCTGATAGTGGAGCCTTATAAGATCATCATGGGCACTTAGACCACCCTTAGAATCACCTTCCTGTAGAATAGACATAGTTGGTTCAGATTCACAGTATATATAGAGGCGTAAGAATTCTGGGGCATGGCTCAGTGGTTAAGAGCACTGACTGCTCTTCCAGAGGTCCTGAGTTCAATTCCCAGCAACCACAGGGTGGCTCACAACCATCTGTAATGGGATCTGATGCCCTCTTCTGGTGTGTCTGAAGATAGCTACAGCATTCATATAAATAAAATAAATAAAAAATTTGTGTCTGGGAAGTTGGCTTAGCGAGTAAGAGCACTTCTTTCTTGTTCTTGATCCAGGTTTAAATTCCCAGCATCTACATGGAGGCTTCCCACCTCCTTAGGCACCAGACATGTATGTGGTTTACAGACATACATGCAGTCAAAACACTCATGCACACAAAATAATAAAATACATTTAAAAAGGAATTCTTTGCAATTCTTGTCCTTGTAAATCATTAAAGAAGCATCACTGTGCTGTGTCTTCCTGTCAGAATAATTCTGCATGTGCGGAATTGATATGTTACATTTGTTTCCAGCTTTAGAATTTTTGTATTATTTTATGTGTATTTGTATTTTGCCTGCATGTATGTATGTGTACCATGTAGGTGGCTTCTGTGTGGCAGCCAGAAGAAGACATTGGATCCTATAACTGGAGACAGTTGTGAGCCACCATGTAGCTGCTGAGCATTGAACCCTGGTCCTCTGAAGTAGCAGCCAGTGCTGAGCCATCTCTCCAGCCTCTTATTCTTTCATCTTACATTTGAGCAAACAAAACATTTGCATAATTCATTCATAAATGCTGTAGGAAGCTGTACTTGGAGAAGTCTTAAATCCACCCCAGTCACACTCCAGGCTGTTCTCCAATGTTCCTACCGCCTACTCCATGGTTCGCAGTTTATTTTTGTAAACATTCTATAATAATATCTGTCTGCATTTTCAGACCTTGTTTGCAATTTTATGTTTTTTTGACAGTCTCTATAGAAGCTGTCAAAAATTGCTAATGCCAGCTGTATTTCAAGTCATCACAGCAGGGTATTGGGAAAAGTTTCCTATTAGCTGTAATTGCACCTCAGATAAACCTCACTGGCTGTAACACCACTCATGTGCACTGCTAGGGAATGCTGCTTAATGAATATGTAAATGTATTGCTCATTTGCATGGTTGCATAATACTCAATCATGTGGCTGTATCCTAGTTTATTCAGTTAATCCCTAATTAGTGGACAGATTATAGATCTAATAGCTGTAAATTACATATTGAGAATGAACACTATCTAAACCTTTGCTTCTGAACCTTTGTAAAACCAGACTTTAGAGATGATATTTACACTGGCTATTAGCAAACTGTTATGATTCCTAACACCAGGACTAAATTTAAAACTTATTTTTCTGAGGTCTGAAATGTTGGTTATTTTGTTTATAGTTATATTAGTTTGAAAGTTCAGTATACTCAATAATTATATATTAAATATCCATAATGTGTATTGAAAACTTCAGTGTCTAACAGAATTTTGTGAACATTTACAGTAATGTGTAATAAACAGAAATGACAACTAAAACCTCTTACTTTTCACTAATACTGTAGTGTGGGATTTTTTTTTAGGCACAATAAAAGACAGAAGATTGTTCACACACCATGTGTCTCTAGAGCCGGTTACCTGTGGACCCTTCTGGTAAGATTCTTTTTTTAAAAAAAAAAATCTTAGTATAACATAGGAAAAAGGTGATTTTATTTTTAAAGTTAATAACTCTAACTCATTTAGAATGAATTAGAAATGTGTGCTAGAAAATGTATAAATATCTGTTAGAAAGAAAAGCAAACAGGTGAGATTGGAGCGGAAGAGTGAGGCTCCACAGAAGACTGAGTTACTAGCACACAAGTCCCCTGCAAGTCGGCAAGGGAGTGCGGTGCAGAGCCAGAGGGGCCACACTGAGAGCCCACAGTTAAGGGGCTCCTGTGGGGGAAGGCTGTGACGTCAATGGCTGGGAGTAACAACAGCCTTGGATGCTGCAGTATCATTCTATGGTGTAAACAATCACAAGAGCAAATCAGTCACACACACACACACACACACACACTACGTGCGTTTGTTGCCAAACAAACATACTTATGTACGGTCTCTCCAATGCAGCTCAAGTAAAGAAAGGCAAGAAACCCGGAGCCCACATTTTACCTCACCTGCTCAAGGGCTTCAGTCCGGAGGGCATCCTTTGAGACGCTCTCCTTCGGAAAAGTCTTCAAGCAGTTCCACAATCTTACCAGCTCACGAAGTCTCTGCCACAAGAACAGAAAGGACCAGACACTCAGTCCCAGGCAGATCCACCAAGGTCTTTGTCCCACCTTTTAAGATGAAATCACAGTTTCACGGAGATGAACATGTCAATAGCAGGACGGTTAATTTGGAGGGAAAGAACCAAAAGAGCAGAGATGGAGACAGTGAGGGCAGGACCGACAGCGATGTTCATCAGCCCAACAAAGGTGACTGCCCTCGGGGGGCCACTAGAATTTTCACAGGGTGTGAGGAGAAGTCTTACGTATAACATTTGTTTGACGTGGTTTTTGTCTTTTTGTACTAATTTTTTAAATCTTGATTTCTGTGTGTGTACAGGTGCATAAGCTGCCACACACATGGAGGACAACTTTGGGGAGCTGGTTTTCTCCTTCCATCCTGCATTCTGGGGTTTGAACTCAGGTCATCAGGCTTGTGCAGAGAGCACTTTTACCTGCTGAGCTATCTCCTGGTCCTAGTTTTCACCTTTTGACTAGAGTTTTGGTTCTCAGCCCTCCTGATGCTGCGACCCTTTCCTCGTGTTGTGGTGACCTCCAGTATTTTCGTTGCTGCTTCATAACTGTAATTTGGCTACTGCTGTGAATTGCAGTGTAAATGTCTGTGTTTTCCGATGGTCTTAGCTGACCCCTGTGAACGGGCCCTAAGCCTCAAAGGGGTCAGAACCCACAGATTGACTAGAGGCTGTACTATTATATTCTCCTCAGTGTTCTCTCTCTCTCATGGTGACGAGTAGTTTGAGAACCTGCCTTAAAGATTTGTTTCTTTATGTATTGTATGTACATAAATGCTCTGTCTTCAGACACCAGAAGAGGGCGTCAGATCCCAGCACAGATGGGTGTGAGCCACCCTGTGGGTGCTGGGAACTGAACTCAGGACCTCTGGAAGAGCAGTCAGTGCTCTTAACTGCTGAGCGATCTCTCCAGCATCATCCCAGACCTTTTTTTAACCTTTCGGATTTTCTGAAGCCAAAGGTTAGGTTCAAATTGTTTTAATGATTTCTTTCAAAGATAACTACTTAGTGACTTCTGGTTTTGTTTTTTGTTTTCTTAAGCAAAAGCCAGGAGTTGGGGGTGTTTCAGTGGATAAAGTGCTTATTGCACAAGTGTAAAGACTTGAGTTCAGATCTCTAGCACCCATGTAAAAGCCAAGTGTGTAGTGTGCACATGTACCTCCAATGCTAAAGAGGTTGGAACAGGAGGATTCCTAGAGCTGTCTGCCCAACCAGCCTGGTCAAATTGGTGAGATCTGGATTCAGTCAGAGGCCCTGTCTCAAAGTGGAGAGTGTTGGATTAAAATACTCTATGTTAATCTCTGGCCTTCACATACATGTGTACACAGGCACACACAAGACAAAACTAATGGTGGTGTAAGGCCAGGCATGATGTGCTCAGGCCTGTGATGGCACCACTCAAGAGTCTTAGTCAGGAGCAATGTGAGTTCCAGGCTAGTGTGGGCTATATAGCAAGACCCTGTTTTAAAAAATAAATAAATAAAACAGCCTCCTGTGGGAACTGTATAAACCCAGCTATGAAGACGCTGGAGCAGAAGTGCTAGGAGTTCAGTGTTAGCTTAGGCTTGAGTGAGGCAGGAAGGCCGTCAGGCGTAGTCCAGGACTGCTGTGACTGGGGTTATTATTATCACGGTACTTTTCTTCCAGAACTGAGCTGAGAACAATTACATGTTCTTCTATTCGTTCTTCAGCCTGAAGACTTAACGGGTCAGGCTCCCTGCTCTCTGCATGTTGAATCAGAACAAATTAATACACACCTTATAAAGCAGGCTGTACCTTTTGGGGGAAGTTGGGAGGGTAGAGACAGGGTTTCTCTGTATAGCCCTTGCTGTCCTGGAATTTGCTTTGTAGACCAGGCTGGCCTCAAACTCAGAGATTCACCTGCCTCTGCCTCCTGAGTGCTGGGACTGAAGTTGCTGCCACCAATTAGCAGTAAATACATAATTTTTGTTGTTGTTTCTTTGAAACAGGTTCTCTCTGTAGACCAGGCTGGTCCGGAACTTACAGAGATCCTCCTCCTGCCTCTTCCCCCCTCCCCCAGTGTGGGTGGGGCTAAGGGTGTGTGCCACCAGCACTCTGTTTATTTCACTTTTGTAAACTATCCTTTAACAGATTTAATGTCAAGCCTTCAGAATGCCAGAGACCTACAGGATATCCGAATTAAAAACAAAGAAAGGCATCGTCTCTGTCCGCAGCCTGGCAGTCTGTATCTTACAAAATCATCCACCCTGCCCCGGATCTCTCTGCAGGCTGCAGTAGGAGACAGCGTTCCTTCTGCATGTTCTCCTAAGCAGGTATACTGTGATCCTAAGGGGAAACTCATGCTGTTAGAGTCTGCAAGTTGTCCTGTTTAGAGAATGAACAGATTAATGCTGACCAAAGGAGACGGGGTCCTGCTTCCTCATCAGTCTAGAGGGGCAGCCTCCCTCCTCCGGCAGGCTTGTCCTCCCTTACCAAAGCGATCTGTGCTGCAAAACTGCTGCTTGTGCTTCAGATCTCACTTATCTTGATGGCACAAGTGCTCTGAGCTAGGCACAAGGGGAAGGAATCTATCTAATCAGCCTTGATTTAAGGTACGAGTGACTGCTTTCTGGAGGTTCTGATATCTGATTCTAGTGAAGACATTACTGTTTGGTAGAATGTTCCTGAGCAGAAGGCTGGAAGTGACAGCAGTGATGCTAACAGTGTATGCTGAGGCTTTGTGTGCACTGGACACTCCTCTTAGAGCGAGCTTCCCATACATCAGTGACCGATGGCTTCAGCCCCACAGCTTCCTGGGAGAAGTGCATTATCATCTTGTCAGTCGGGAGGGCTAATGCACAGAGAGGGTTAAGTGACAGCCCAGAGGTAACAGCCTGGGTCACCTAATTTGAGCAGAAGAGCTGTGTTCCAAAACACAGGTCTGACCACAGAGCCACTGCCTGAAGGGAAAGACACTTGGTTGGTTAGTCATGCTTGGATGAGAGGAAACACCTGATAGGGCCCTGCACTTCAACGTCTGGGATCTAAAAGGAAATTATTAGCACCTATTATTTGTACAACATAATGAGCTAAAAGCATGGAGCACTTTGTGAATTTGGATGTGTGCCTGGTGCCGGGCCGTGCTAATTTGTGTTTCGTTCAGTTTAATGGAAGCACTGCTCAAAGAGCGCAGCCTTCCACTGGAGAAGGTAGACATTGCCTAGCTGCTTGTTCCCATAGTCCCTTCTTGTGGCAGATTTAACGACAGGAAGATACAAGAGGAAAGTGTAACCAACTCTTGAATACATGAACAGTTTATAAGCATGCTTTTAGTACAGAGGGGGTTTGTGTTGTTTTTTTGTGTTCATGTCTGTGTGTGTGTTTGTGTGCATGCATGTTTCATACCCAGTGCTTTTCACATGCTAAGCACCACTGTATCATTGAGCTATACTCCTGGGCCAGTTAACTCTTTTATAGTGACTATTTTAGTACTTAATGAACAATTCTGTATAAGTTCAGTATAAGTATAATATTCTGGCTCTGTATTTGACTTTGGCTCATTATCACATTTTCCTGTTGTTTGTTCTGTACAGCTCTATATGTATGGCGTTTCTAAAGAGTGCATGAACATTAACAGCAAAAACGCTGAGCATTTTCAGTTTGACGTTCAGGATCATTTCAGTAAGGAAGACCTGTGCGCTGGCAAAGGCTTTCAGTCAGCAGACGGTGGATGGCTAATCCCCTCCAACGATGGGAAGGCTGGAAAAGAAGAATTTTATAGGTGCTGTGTGGGCAGAGATTTCCCTAACCTACACGTTCCCTCGCCCTCTTTCCTTTCCTTTCCTTACGGCTCTTAAGCTAAAAAGTCTTTTAAAATCTGGATTCTTTCGTTCAAGTGTATTTTGGTTCGCTAGACATTCTTTTAAAATCTTTTGAAAATTGAATGTGAATTTATTCTGGGACTTAATGAAGTATGTGTTTTGTTTTCTTTAAATTGGTTATATTTTTATACACTGTGGGAGAAAGTCCAGTTTGAAGGTGCCTTATGGTATCCCCCATCTGTCATTTCCTCTTTCACTGTATACCTTAATAAGGCTTAAAATTATAAGCACTACAGTTTAAACAGAAATATATAGATGTCAGTAGTGTAATCAGAAAATCTCAGTACTCAGACACCAGCCACTCAGCAGTTGTACATTGCCTTACTGGTGTTCACTCTCACAAGCTTCCTGCGTGATTTCACAGAGAGAATAGCGGCTGTTGTGGAATCTGATTCTATTCCGTGTTTTTATTGTGCTGTATGTTTCTTTGCTCAGGGCTCTGTGTGACACCCCAGGTGTGGATCCAAGGCTCATCTCTAGCGTCTGGGTCGCTAACCACTACAGGTGGATTGTATGGAAACTGGCAGCTATGGAGTTTGCCTTTCCTAAGGAATTCGCTAATAGATGCCTAAACCCAGAGAGAGTGCTGCTTCAGCTAAAATACAGGCAAGTTGAAAGGATGGCAGTTAGTGACTGCCGTTCAGTCTACGGTTCCCTTTGTAGCTCCTGACTTCTGTAGCAAAGGTGGTGCAGGAACCAGTTCTGAGGGACAGCCCCACTTAAGGCAAATCAGTGTTCACATGCCTGTGTCCCTCTCCCCACCCCTTCTTTAACCCTTTAACATGTGCATTACTGATTTAAAGATTTAATTTAAAGATTGTGGATGAAATATTTTTGCCTTTTGTATTTTTATTTTAACAATAGAGACAGTATATGTGTAGCTAAATTCTTTTTTCAGTAATTTATTTTCTTACTCACTTTACATCCTGATTACAGCCCCCCTCCCAGTCCCACTCTTTCAAGTCCCTCCCCCTAATGTCTACTTCCCTTTACCTCTGAGAAGGGCAAGCCCACCTTTGGTACCACCCCACCCTGGGACATCCAGTCCCAGCAGGACTAAGCACATCCTCTCCCTCTGAGGCCTTCCCAGGGACAGGAAGGGGACCCGGTGGCAGGCAACAGAGTCAGAGACAGCCCCAGCTCCAGTTGTTAGGGGACCCACATGAAAACCAAGCTGCACATATATAAATATGCAGGGGGCCTCTGTCCAGCCCCTGCATGTTCTTTGGTTGGTGGTTCAGTCTGTGTTCTAGCTCAAATCTTAAAAATTACCTTTTCAGTATTTCTTTGATGAACTTCTTGTTTTTTGAGACAGGATTTCTCAGTGTAGTCCTGGCTGTCCTAGAATTGACTCTGTATAACAGGCTGGCCTTGAAGTCAGAGATCCCCTTGTCTCTGTCTCCTAAGTGCTGGTACTAAAGGCGTGTGTCACCATGCCTGGCTTAATGAACTATTTTTTTAAAAAATACTTGCTTATTTATTTATTTGTGAGTGTGTGTGGATGTGCACTCCTGTGTGCATGCACGAAGGCCAGCAGAGGCATCTGGTGTCTCCACCAGCACTCTGCCTAGTCCTTTGAGGCAGGGTTTCTCTCTCTCGGAACTTGGAGCTCCCATTTTCTTGGCTAGCATGGAAGCCAATCCCCTGCTATCTCCGTGTCTCCCGTGACCTCAGAGTTACAGGCACGTCCTCTGCCCTCGGCTTGTTAAACGTGTGCTGGGATCTAACCTCTGTCCTCACGGTATTGCTGCAAGCTCTCTTGACTGTGTTGTGTGTCTAGCCAGATGAACTGGCTCCATTATTTCTCAAGTATTCACTGGCTTTGTTTACAGTGAGACCCCAGGGGTACAGTCCCTAGAGTCAGCATGTTCGTTTCCTTTTCAGATATGATGTGGAAATTGACAACAGCAGCAGATCGGCTCTAAAGAAGATACTGGAAAGAGATGATACAGCTGCCAAAGCACTTGTCCTCTGTGTTTCTGACATCATCTCACCAAGCACAAATGTCTCTGAAACTTCAGGCAGTAAAACTAGTGGTGAGGATACCAACAAAGTAGACACGATTGAACTCACAGATGGATGGTATGCTGTCAAGGCCCAGCTAGACCCTCCACTCCTGGCTCTTGTAAAGAGTGGGAGACTGACTGTGGGTCAGAAGATCATTACACAGGGAGCAGAACTGGTGGGTTCTCCTGATGCCTGTGCACCTCTGGAAGCCCCAGACTCCCTCAGGCTAAAGGTAAGCTAAATTATTGTACGCTCTGGGCAAGGACCAGCCTGTGACCGTGACTGACACTCTCTCTCTCTCTGTCTCTCTTTCTGTCTCTCTCTTTGGTTTTTTGGGGTTTTTTTTTTTTGTTTTTTTTCTCGAGACAGGGTTTCTCTGTGTAGCCCTGGCTGTCCTGGAACTCACTCTGTAGACCAGGCTGGCCTAGAACTTAGAGATCCATCCACCTGCCTCTGCCTCTCAGTGCTGAGATTACATGTGTGCACCACCCCTCAGGCTTGCCTGTGTTTAACGTCTAAGCTGACTTCCTCTTACTTTTGTGCAGATCTCTGCAAACAGCACCCGGCCTGCTCGCTGGCACAGCAAGCTGGGGTTCTTTCATGACCCCAGGCCCTTCCCTCTACCCTTGTCCTCACTGTTCAGTGATGGAGGAAATGTTGGCTGTGTGGACGTCATTGTTCAGAGAGTGTACCCTTTACAGGTTGGTGCCTTTTGAAACTTGCCATGTAATTTCTTTCTTTGGAGAGAATCTGAATGTTCCTTGCTGTTTTCATATCTTGTCAGTGGGTGGAGAAGACGGTGTCTGGATTGTACATATTCCGTAATGAGAGAGAAGAGGAAAAAGAAGCACTAAGATTTGCGGAGGCCCAACAGAAGAAACTAGAGGCCTTGTTCACCAAAGTCCACACAGAGTTTAAAGACCACGAAGGTAAAATGGGCTTCGTATTATAGATTGCTATTTCTTACAGTGTTTTATAATTACATGAATTCTCATCGAGTAATTGCTTTTTTAAAAATTCTGCTTTTTTTTTTTTTTTTTTTAAAAACCTAAAAAATATCACACATACACAGAAATGAAAACTGAACTGATCCCGATTGTCACTGCTTCCTTAGGTCACTGAGACAGTGAAAGGGAACAGACTTCTACCTTTGTGTTACAAAGATTATGTTTTCATTTATCCCCTCAGAACTTTTCTGTAGGTGTATCATATATCTGTATATCTGTGGAAAGATTAGGGGGCTGGAGAGATGAGCCAGCAGTTAAGAGTGCTTTCCGGTCCTGCAGAAGACCTGAGTTCAGTTTGCACCACCCACAACCATCTGTGACTCCAGCTCCAGGGACTCCCATGGCACCACATGCAAGGGTCACGCTTTCATACTTACTCACATACTCACATACACACTTACTCAAAAACCAATTTTAAAAGCATACATTGGACTCCCACTAACTTATTTAAAATTATCATTGCATCATTTTCATGAATAAATGGATCAATATGTTAAATAAGTTATTTAAGCTACAGGTTACAAATAAACCCCTGTGTATGGCTCTTTAACTGTGACTGCAACAGTCATCCTCATCGTCGGCTTCTTCGTCTTCTGCTGCTGCTGCTGCTGCTCTTCCTCCTCTTCCTCTTCTTCAATGATGTTCTTAGTAGATAGCTGTCTGTTTGTTTTTAGTGTTTTCTTTCCTATCACAGCACATGCACAGAAATCAGGGACAGCTTGTAAAGTTGGTTCTGTCCTACCCTGTGGATTCCAGGGATGAGACCCCACTGTTATGCCTGCTGACTAGTGCCACTATCAGCTGAGCCCGAGTCCTGCTGCTCGTTGTGGCTCTTGATTGTCTAACCTCCCTCCTTTGAGTGCTTTTGCTTGACTTCATAGTTTTCACTCCCAAGTTTTAGGTCTAGCCAATCAATGATGCTTTCTTCCCTTTCTCCTGCAGAAGACACAACACAGCGGTGTGTGCTGTCCCGTACACTTACACGGCAGCAGGTCCATGCCCTGCAGGACGGGGCAGAGCTCTATGCAGCAGTGCAGGATGCATCAGACCCAGATCATCTTGAGGTGAGGAAGAGCCAGATGACGAGCCTCAGTCCCCAGCCCTCTGGGAAGCTGTTCTCCTGCTGGCCGTTTAAGCAAGCCCATGCTGAAATACTGCATCTTTCAGAAGGATTTCTGTGACAAGTTCTTGATTCTGTATCAAGTAGAAAATGAAAAAGTTTGTGAGTTTCATGTATTACATAAACATAGTTTAATGTGCAGGCAAAAGACCAGAGAGAAGGCCAGTTGGTAAAGGCTCTTACCACCAAGCCTGACAGCCTGAGTTCAATCCCTGGGACCCAAAGGGTACAAGCAGAGAACCAGCTCCTTCTAGTTTTCTTCTGACTTACACACACTCAAATTAAACACTATTTTTTTCATGGGTTTTTTGAAACAGGGTTTCTCTGTGTAGCCCTGGCTGTCCTAGAACTTGCTCTGTAGACCAGATTGGCCTTGAACTCACAGAAATCTTCCTGGCTCTGCCTCCCGAGTGCTGTAACTGAAGATGTGCACCACTACACCCAGATACTATTATTTATTTATTTATTTGTAATGCAGGCAAAGCTTGCTTTTTAGCCAGCTGTGCAGCACGTGTCTGTGTTCCAAGTACTCTAGGGACTAAGCATGACAAGTTGTATGTTTGGGAGACACAACAAAATTCTGTATGGAGAGATAGCTTAGCAGTTGAGAATTCTCAGAATTCTTGCTGAAGTTTCCACGCCTGTGTGAGGCAGCTCATAACTGCCTGTAGCCACAAGTACACACACACACACACACACACACACACACATTAAATATACAGAAAACTTCCTAAAAAATTTATCTTCTGTTCCAAAGAGGAACTATTAGATTATCATTAAATTAAGTTTATTGGGCTGCAGAGATGGCTCAGCAGTTAAGAGCACTGGCTGCTCTTCCAGAGGTCCTGAATTCAAATCCTAACACCTATATGCCAGCTCACAACTGTCTGTAATCCAGCTTCAAGTGATTTGATATCCTCACACAGACATACATGCAGGTAAAACACCAATGCACATTAAAAACAATCTTTTTAAATTAAATTTATTACACAGGAGGTAAGGATAAAAGCCATTGAGCCAGCCTCTTCTATGCCAGCTATGCAGTTACTGATTCTCTCTGTGCCTCAATTTCAGCGGCTCCAACACTGAGACAGCAATAGCACACAAATCATGGCGGGCGTGTGAAGGTCAAGTGAGTTAGGACATTTACCAGGCACAAACCCATCCTTCTGTTAATGTCCATGCCGGCCATTTGTACTGTAGGTGTGCTGGCTGTGATTAGATACTAAGATACTTAGTAGCAAGGTTTGGCCTAGCCCTAGCAAAGTCTGTCACGGGGACTCATTAGCAGTTTGAGGTCCCTAGAGCCTTGTGTGATAGCCTCAGTAATGAGCCGCACCCTAACGTCTGGTGTGGTCTCACATGAGGCAGTCCTGCTAGGGTGGGCGAACTGCTGTTGTGTCTGCTGTTTCAGTGTATAAATGCCCACAGGCTTGTTTCAGTGAAGAGCAGCTAAGAACCTTGAACAACTACAGACAAATGCTGAACGATAAGAAACAAGCACGTATCCAGTCAGAATTCCAGAAGGCCCTGGAGTGTGCTGAGCAAGAAGAGGGTTTATCAAGGGCTGTTACAACTGTGTGGCAGCTACGGGTTACAAGCTACAAGGAAGGAGAAAACTCAGGTTAGGACACAAGCACCTCTCTCTCTGTGTTTTGTTTTTTTAAATCCAGTTTGTTAAATTAAAAAGTGATCTCACAAATGACAAAGTATGAAATTCATGTAAAATCAAATGAGTAAACCAGGCTATGAGCACCACCCACGAAGCAGGGAAGCCTTGGGTCTTTGTTGTTACCATGTTTCAGTAAATGATGTGTCTGT
Organism: Rhynchomys soricoides; assembly: GCA_019843965.1. NCBI lineage: Eukaryota > Metazoa > Chordata > Mammalia > Rodentia > Muridae > Rhynchomys > Rhynchomys soricoides. The sequence goes on from JADRCH010000137.1 coordinate 3,900,531, forward strand.
CTACCTGCCATGTCCTTCTCTTCCTCTGAACAGCTCTGTTGAGTATCTGGCGTCCACCATCAGACTTACCCTCCACGCTAACAGAAGGAAAGAGGTTCAGAATCTATAATCTCGCAGTGTCCAAATCCAAGAGTAAATTTGAACGACGCGGCATCCAGTTAACAGCCACAAAAAGAACCCAGTATCAACAGCTGCCGGTCTGCACCTCCCCTTACGCATTTTCCATCTCTGTGAATGCAGAGCTCTTCTTAGACTCTCAAGATGCTGACTCTTTGTTCTGCTTCCTGCAGGCTTCCAGTGAGACTTTACTCCAGGTTTACCAGCCCAGGGAGCCCCTTCACTTCAGCAGACTGTCAGAGCCAGCCTTTCAGCCTCCTTGTTCTGAAGTGGATATCGTAGGAGTTGTAGTTTCTGTTGTGAAACCAATAGGTAATGTGCAGTGCATCTGAACCAATAGGTAATGTGCA
>JADRCH010000137.1:3901007-3968171 GCA_019843965.1 Rhynchomys soricoides
CAATAGGTAATGTGCAGTGCATCTGAACCAATAGGTAATGTGCAGTGTGTCTAATGTAGCTTTTCACTGGTTCTCTTGAAAAACATGGCCTTTTTAACTTTAGAGGGATTTGTTGCTTCTGTGGTTGTTTTGGTTTGGTATGAGTTTTTGGTTTGGTTTGGTTTGATTTGGTTTGGTTTCCAACACAGGGTTTCTTTGTGTAGCCCTGGCTGTCCTGGAACTCACTTTGTAGACCAGGTTGGCCATGAACTTGGAGATCCACCTACCTCTGCCTCTGGAGTGCTACTACCACCCAGGGAAAAACATTGTCTTTTAAGCTTTTAAACTAATAACTAGTGGAGCTTCACTGATAGACTTGATAAGTAGAGATGGGAAAGTAATTTTTGTATTTACTTATGTGTGTTTCTCTGTATATGTGTGGGTGTGCCTGCATGTATGTGGAGGTCAGGGGACAACCTATAGGAGTCAGCTCTCTTCTTCAGTGGGGCCAGAGATCAAACTCAAGATGTTGGGCTTGATGTCCAGCACCCTTACCCACAGAGCCTTCCTGTTAGCCATTAGCCTTGGCACCCTTTCTTTGTTCCTCCCTCCCTCCCTCCTTCCCTTCCTTCCTTCCTTCATTTTGGTTTTTCAAGACAGGGCTTCTCTGTGTAGCCCTGACTGTCCTGGAACTCGCTCTGTAGACCAGGCTGGCCTCGAACTCAGAAATCCACCTGCCTCTGCCTCCCGAGTGCTGGGATTAAAGGCGTGCGCCACCCCTGCCCGGCTGCCGGGTTTCTTAATAAAAAGCAACCCAGTAGTAATTCAAGGGGAACAACTTATACTTTGTTTGTGCTGTTTGCCTTGTAGCGATATTTTGGTAGCTACAATCAAATAATTATAATCTGACCTCTGACCTCTTAACCTTTTAATATTCTCCAACATCTTGGCTGGCTTCATCTCTCTTACGTATTTATTTATTGGTTTTGGGGTGTTTTGTTTTTGTTGTTGGTTTTGTTTTTGTTTTTTTGTAGTTCTGGGGATCACACCTAGGACTCAAACAGCTCCGAAGATGTTGACACTAATCTCTGTCCCTCCCTGTTTTATTGTGCCTTTTATCTACAAAGCTCTTTCCTTTTCACTGAAGTGCGCATAGATGTCAAAGTCCAGCCAGGATCGTGTGTAGGCACAAGCCTTCCTTTTCTCGATTATTTACTGTGTCCAGATGCCTCCGCGTTAGCTCCTCGCTGTCCCTCATTACACTTTAACCATGTGACGTGGTCTTGCCGTTACATCCATTGCCTTCACTGTTCCCATAGACAGCCATTCTGGCTTTTTGTGCCTTCATGTTGCTGGTCAAATGTAGCACAAGGCCCTTCCTAAACAGGCCAGTGCCTACCCCTCTCCCAAACCCATGGTCTTCCTTCAGCTTCACTGTCCTCCTTGGCGCTCTGTAAAACAAACCAACTTCTGTTGTCCTGTAACCCTTGCCATCTCTGAGGCTTACTGCCTTGTCTGCTAACCTAGCAGCTGCCAGCTTCCATACAATCTAGGCCTAGAAGGTTTTTAACCTCTGAGACTCACTGCTGAATAAGCTTACATTTTCTAGTTCTTTCTGATCCCTAGCTAGCTGGTTCAACTCATCTGTTCTGGCTCAAGCTCCTCTCCAGGCTGACTGATTCAATCTGGCTCCTCTCTTTCAGCCTCTGACTGAATTGTTCTACCTGGCCTCGTACTAACTTTGGCGATATGTTCTAATCTTCTGGCTCCTTCTCATTCTCTGACTAGTTCTGTCTTCACCTGTGTCTAGCTTGTTCTCTCTGTAACTTGTCTCTGTAAAACTGTCCTGGTAAAACACACACACACACACACACACACACACACACACCCTATGTCTAGCTCCTCTCTCTAAAACGGTCCTCGACTCTTTCTCTCTTCTCCTCCTGTGCTGCTCTAGCCTCTCTTCTGTCTGTTCTTGTGAGAGTTGGGTGTATCTCATCTCTGATTCGTACTGTCAGATCTTTCTCTGATTTGTCACTTGTCTAAAGGGAAGAAAAAGAAAGTTGTTGAAGTGATAATCAAGAGATCTTGCACACTGAGGGCACAGTGTGCTGCAGAAGCTGAGGAAGAATAAAGGCTGACACTGAGCAGTCAGCACAGGACATCCTGTATCCAGACACTCTGAGACAAGCCATAACCATCATCAGACAGGCAAAAGTACTTAAATAGGGCCACCAGTGCAGTTGATGGAGAGGTAGACACTTAAACAGACCTCTTCTGATTGCTTTTCTTTCCTTGCTGAACAGGGAACAAAGTCATCCATCAACTGCCATCAGTATATGGAAGGTAGAGATTCAAAAGGTCAGGAAATCATTACCCAAGAAAGTAGAGGAAAGACTGGCCTTGGCACCTCCCCAGCCTGCCCCTGTCCAGTGGGAGAACCTGGCCTTGGTACATCCTGGGGCTGCCCAGGTCCAGGCCACCTGTAGCTCCCAGTAGGCGTCCTCCACTTTATGTTTAGCAACACAGGTGCTGCCAGTTCATCTGTGGTCTGTGCTGCAGTCCTGAATCAACTCTGGTTCCCCTTCAGTAGGAAGAAGATGGGGAAACTCAGGTCTATGGATGGGGGGAGGGGTACATGCTTTTAACCCCAGCACTCAGGAGGCAGGCCAGTCTCCATGAGTTCCAGGACAGCCAGGGCCACACAGAGAAACCCTGTCTTGAAAAACCAAAAACAAACAAGTAAAGCTGGTGTCTGTTGCTGATTGTAAGAGGCAGGGCTGTGCTTGGAGAAGTATCTTTCCTTTCTGAGTAACTCTCCCTGAGTCTGGTCCTCCTCTTCCCCTCCAGACCTGTTCAGTTTCCTGTTCAGCCTTCCTCATTTTTGGCTCAGAGCAGTAGAAATGTATATGCATTCTCCCTGTCTTCTTCCTGCTGTGCAAGGTGACACTGTAGTCTTTCTGGAGAGCTTTTCCTAGTTGGCACTGCTGTGTGGTTTCCTTCCTTCCTTTTCACAGCTGCCCAGGAAACCATTGTGTGGGTGTAACACAGTTACTCCCCTGTGAGAGAGCTGATGAGGTTAGCTCCAGCAGTTCATAGTTTCAGAGAGTACTACAGTGAGTGACCTGGGTGCAGCAGCTACCCTGACCCTTGCTCACATGTATCTCACTATTGTTGGCCATCAGTCTTCAGAGTAGAGTGCCAGAAATAAAGAACCCTGAGTGTTAGGGAAGATGTGCATAACTTTGCTAGGCAATGCCAATGTTTTCTTCAGAAGGATCCATCAATTGTCCACTCTTCTGAGCAATTATCAATGTATATGCTGCCCTGTGGCCTCGGAATGTTTGACACAGAAATTTGAACACTTTAAGTAATGGGTCATTCTAGAAATCCTGTGTGTCCTAGCAGTTCTAAAGATAATGATGACCGGCTTTTTCATCCTAGGTCTTGCTCCTTTGGTCTACCTGTCAGACGAATGCCTTAATTTATTAGTGGTGAAATTGGGGATAGACCTAAATGAAGAGATAAAGCCAGGTGTGCTAATCACTGCGAGCAACCTCCAATGCCAGCCAGAATCCACATCAGCAGTGCCGACTTTATTTGCTGGGAATTTTTCCATATTTTCTGCCAGTCCAAAGGAGGTCTACTTTCAGGAGAGAGTCAACAAAATGAAGCATGCTATTGAGGTGAGATTAGGGACTTGGAAGCTGGAGCAACAGGTGCCTGGAGAGTGCTTTCAGCCCAGTGATTCCACACATGCACCTGCTCGTTCTGACACGTCCCCTATGTGCCCGTTCACACCCTCCCCTCACCCCATTCCTGGGAATTGGTTTTACATCTATGTGTTTAACGGTTGCTGTCAAATTTTGAGTGTCTCACCAGGCATGGTGCCTGCAGGTCCAGAACTTCAGGGCCAGCTCTGGCTATACAGTTAGCACAGGCCATAGGTCATACAAACGCACACGCACGCACACACACACACACACACACCAGATATATATTGCAAGACCCTAGCTAAAGAACAAACAATCAAAAATGTGTCTCATTCTTTCTTCTGTTCTGTTCTGAATGCTTTATTTCTGAAAGAAAGCACTTTCTGGGAACATGAATATGTGAATTAGAACTCAGGACAGGCTTTTCCAATTCATCTCTTAGAACATCGGTACATTCTCCAAGGAGGCAGAAAAGAAGCTTATACGCGTGCTAAAAGGAGACAGTCCCCTGTGGTCCACCCCCAACAAAGACCCCACCCGCGAGCCCCGCCCAGCCTCCACTTGCTCTGTTTCAGATCTCCTTGGTGCAGGAGGTCAGTTACTGGTAAGTTAGACTGGAAGTAAGGTGTGTAAAATATGTCCTAGCAAACATGGTGGAACGACTGCATTCAACCCTCGGTTAGCTTGCTGTAGCCATTGTATCTTTGCTAAAGTATGGGTGCAACTCTTGTTGGCACTTGGAGAACATGCACTTGCACAGCCCTTTGCCCGCTCCTGTTGCCAGAAGAGTTGGCTCATAGCTGTCGCTTAGACTCTAAGCTCAGGTGACTCCTTAATCACAGGGGCGCCTGGTTGCCAGGGCCGGCCGGACTGGTGGCGCTGCTTAGCACCCTAATTCAACCAAGCAGTCTTCACCCCATACAAGAAAAGCACTTGTTACAGTTAGGAGCCTGGCAAAGAAAGAAGCTAAACAGTTGCCTGTGACTCAGGACTAGAGAAAAGAAAGTGTTAGGACTAACTCCAGGCGGGTCAGCCATGTTCTCTCTCTGGAGGAAGTAGAGAACGGACTCCCACAGGTAACTTCCTTAGGTATGTGTAGCATGTGAGCACTTGCATGCACACATACACACATGCACATGAGCAACACGTACACACAAAGTAAGTTCAGAAGAAGAGGGAGTCGTTGTCGAGCAGTGTGTGTCCTTTTTAAAATGATTTTGACAAGCCTGTCATTTGGGGGTTGTAACACTTGGAAAGTTAAAGCATAAATGATGTCATGTGCATGTTTGTTTGGTTTTAGTCTTACATCAGAATCTCTTCATTTTCCTTTTCTGGCCATTTTCTTATCATTGGTCATTTTGCAAAATTATTTCCTGTGGGTTAGGGATAACAGCATGAATTTTTTTGACATTATTTACCCTTTAGCAATTGGATAAGAAAGAACGTGTCCTGTTGTTGTGTGTTAAGTATTTTTTAATGAAAGGTTAATTCTTATTTATTTATATACAAGTATATACTATGATAGGCTCCTTTTTGTGTTTTGTTAGAGGATTTCACCTACTGGTCAGCAAAATTATCAAAGTCCTTTATCACATTGCACACCGAAAGAGAAGACTACACCCCTGTCTCACTCAGCCCAGATGGCAGCAAAGTCTTGTAGTGGGGAGAACAAGATTGATGACCCAAAAACCTGTCGAAAAAGAAGAGCCTTGGATTTCCTAAGTCGGCTGCCCTTACCTCCCCCGGTCAGCCCCATCTGTACCTTTGTCTCTCCAGCTGCACAGAAGGCTTTTCAGCCACCACGGAGCTGTGGCACCAAATTCACACCACCTATAAAAAAAGAAGAACCCAGTTCCCCGTGGAGGAGGACGCCATTTCAGAAGGCCAGTGGCGTTTCTCCTCTGGACTGTGATTCCGTAGCTGATGAAGAACTTGCCTTGCTCAGTACCCAAGCGCTTGTGCCTGACTCAGTGGGAGGAAATGAACAGGTGTCTCCCAGTGATTCCACAAGGACTGCTATGCTCCAAGGACAGAAGAACCCCCAGACAGCACAGAGGCCAGACCAGCCTGTAGGGCCCAGGTCCAGGAAGGAGTCTCTTGGGGATTGTAGAGATGACAGCTGCTGAGTCTTAGCCTCCCAGTTTGTAAGATGTGCACAGCTTCAGACTACTCACAAGTGTTCGCGTGACAAGACAGGAGTAACTGCACACTTACTGATGCGTGTTTACTATACACATGCTCTACCTGGTTCTGTATTGGTGTAACTAAAGCGGGTTGTACATTAACTAATTTAAAAAGCTTCAGGATTAGACTTGATCACTACAAGTATTATTTTACATACAAAATAAACATAGCTTTGCTTTTAGTTTGGGTCACAGGCTATGTACGGTTACTTTAACTACATAGTCTGGTTCCTGTTTTTGAAGTTCTGTAAATAGGAAGTCCTATGAAATAGTGTTCTTTCCTGCATGACTGGTTTTGCTAGAGCTCCATCCTGTCAAGATAAATAGACACGACAGTGATGTTTACCTCTGGCCAGCTGTTCATCCTCGTCAGCTATAGGAGTTGTCAAAGACACATCTCTCAGTTATTCCAGCTAGAAAGCCGGTCAGGCATAATGACACACCTGTCACCCCAACACGTGGGAGGTAGGGAGAGGAGTCTGGGTCATCCTTCACTACACAGAAGGTTCAAGGCAGCCTGTTACGAAGTCCTTCCCTGACCACAGCCCTGTCGGCCGGTAGATGCTCTCCCTGAGCTTCAGGCACAAAGGGTTCTACTCTTAGTGATTGAAATTTTGTTCACAAAATAACTTGTTCTTCCTGTCCTAATCATTGTCCTGGAGACCCAACCTAGAGCAGAATAAGTCTTACACAACAGGGATTATGCTCTTTATAAAATTTAACTTTTTGTTTTGTTTTTTTGAGACAGGGTTTCTCTGTGTAGCCCTGGCTATCCTGGAACTCGTTCTGTAGACCAGGCTGGCCTCGAACTCTGACATCCACCTGCCTCTGCCTCCCAAGTACTGGGATCAAAGGCGTGCGCCGCCGCCGCCGCCGCCGCCGCCGCCGCCACCACCACCACCACGCAGCTGATGTTTAACCTTTTTTCTTGTGAATCCTGTCAAAAGTGCTGTTCCGTTCTCCATTCTCTCTCAGGCCACCAGTTACAGACAGCTAGTCCAGACCTTTTCCATAAACCACAAACATCCACGTGGCATGAACAAAGTATGAAACTCTGCTACATGTTCACCTTTTCCTTCTGAAAGTGACAGCGGTTAAAGCCATCAGTGGGTACTGTCTGACCAGGGATGAATGGCAAACGCATTTGGTGTTATTCTTAATGAGAGCCTTAGGTTCCAGAGCACTCGGCTAGCTCCGTGAATAATGCGAGGAGAGCCATAGTAAAGCCAGTCAGGGATGGCTGTTCAAAGGGCCCGTAAGTCAGAAGCCAGAGGAGTTAAAGGAAAAGTATGTATGTCTTGTCAATACATACTTGGTGCCATTTAATCAGTTTTATGCTTCCAAACCAAGCATTTTGGTATTCCCGTGTAGGAGAGAACAGAGACATGGTCGGGCAGGAGACTTGGAAAGCTCTGAGAAGGCTCTGGGTCCAGAGCCTTTTATCGTGGTCTTCAACTCAGGCAAACCAAAGGTCTGAGAACCAACCAGCCACATCAGGGAACGTGGATCTGGTTCTTTGACTGCACACGTGGAACCAGAGGAAGGAAATTCCATTTGGGCTCTGACCCTTCTCCCCTCTGCCAGCTTAGATGCATGAAGCCATCCATACCGAAGTCACCCTACAGGCAGCCCACAGGCCATGATCCCGACAGTTCCCTGGGCCTGGTTGGTAGGAAAACTAAATGAGTTGCTACAGAACAGCTGTGTGCAAAGTTAGACCGGCAGATTCGTCCAATTTACGAGACTCATCATCCGGGCTGTTACTGTTGTTATTGGTGTTATTGTTATAGAACATAACTTATTATTGGTGTTACTAAGACACCAATTTGGAACATGTTAAGGAAGTGTGTTACTTATTGTCACAAAGATGTTGAGTGGATTGCAACAGTGTTAATAATAGCAATGGCAAGTAGGCCTTCTAATGCGTGGCCTTCATTCCTTCCAGTTATTAACAATGATTCAAGAATAAGCTTATGATATATGCAAAGGTTATTTTATGGTTGAAGTCCTTGGGTTTTGGTAAATGTTTTGTTGTTAAACAAAAAATAAACTCAATGGAAAATCCAATATAAATTCAATACCATATACAATTTTAATAAAAGCACCATTATATAAGACACTTGAAATAATATTTCACAAAACATTAGAAAGAAGCTGTTGGCCAAAAAATAAATAGAGCATACGTCTTACATGGTCTTGTCATGGTCCTGTACCGGTGAATCTGATTCCAGCCTGCTGGGATTTAATTGATATGAGGGGCAGTCCACAGTTTACTGTCTCAACACCACATAAAACAGACTACTCATCTCAGTGGGCATGACTTTCCTATCTCCTTGTATGACCTACACCCTGGCTGCTTCCTTGCTTTGCACTCCTAGACCATCTGGATTACTAATAATGTGTTACAGGCATCATTTTAGAAATCATTTGATGATTCTTAAACACCGGTGTTTTGCGAAAGCAGGTTTATTTACACTGTTGGACTACAAACTAGAGGGGGGAGTTTGTCCTGACATTGCCGTCCGCGGGGTCTGTCTATAATGGTACTGATTCTTCTTAGTTGCTTTTGTTGCTAAGAATTCACAGGCATTGTTTCTAACTGTGACACATCATTAAAATGAGGGAGTAGCTCCCCTAATGTTACCTTGAGCGATTACTTTCCCTTCTGCACATTAGGTCTAAAAGGGAATCAGTGCCATTAGAGTGACGGCTCATGTCTCTGGAGGCAGATACGTCATCCGAGCAGCAATGGCGCTAAGCTGCTTCCTGCCTCTGCCTTCCCTCACCTCTCCAGCTCTATGGAGAAGACGGATCTGTCAGAGACGGTGGTACTGTAGCCTATAAGAAATGTACTAGGAACATCTCGTTTTATTTATGACTCTATGCAACTAATTGATAATCTTGGATTTCAGTTTCAAATCAATTCTTTCCCTGGAGAAAGACCCTTGACTCCTCAGCAGGTCCCCAGCCTCAGACCATGCGTATGGGCGCACGCTGACATTGCTTGTTGGAGACAGTGAATATAATGACCTCTGTTCAGAAACTCCTGGGCTTGGCTATTTACACTGGAATTAGAACTCTGGCTAAAACTGAACAAAGAATAAATACCAAAAATTGAAGTAGAAACTTCCTCTAGGAAAATTCTGCAATGGCCGTGCACAGGCTGCTAATATCCTTGGCCACCCCTTCTGTAGCTCTCGTAGGAGTAGTTGCCGTTAACCCTTCCGTTGGGGAGCTCTGTGTAGGCGCTCAAGTACCCAGAGCCACTGGCCGGTGCGCTGTTCCTGTCCTGGTTTCTGTTCGCTCTGCTTGGCTTTTCTGCATGAAGGACGCTGTGAAAGGTAACATTGTGTTCATACCGTTCTCTCATTCGGTGTATTTTTTCCTTTGGGACACCATGGATGTTTCTTCTACATAGAAAAAAAGGAAAAGAAACAAAACAACAACCCACAAGTCTTTAGTTAAGGCAGCCTATCAAAATAAGTAACTTACATTACATACAAATCCTACATGGCATGGCGACTGCTCTGCCTCAGGATACCCAGCAAAAGCCTATGTCCTTATTGTTGAGGTGTTTCTACCCTGCACACACACACCCAAAAAGCCAAGGGATAGCTTTAGAAAGAAGGCTTTAGACCTTTCTAAAGAGCAAATAAGTGAAGTTAACAAACACCGCCAGATATAACTCACGCATTACTGATCTGCTTGTTGAGGACATGCATATATCTATTATCAGTTTGGATCAGTTAGTCTGATACCATTAAATGATGCTTACTAAAACAATCTTAGGCCCGGCAGTCGTGGCACACACCTTTAATCCCAGCACTTGGGAGGCAGAGACAGGTGGATTTCTGAGTTTGAGGCCAGCCTGGTCTACAGACTTGAGTTCCAGGACAGCCAGGGCTACAACAGAGAAACCCTGTCTCAAAAAACCAAAAAAAAAAAAAAAAAAAAATCTTAACATTCTAAAGGCACAAACACCAGTTGGGGATGTGGTTAGAAATTCAATTGCCAAGACTTCAATTCCAGGAGAGAGTTCCTGAGCCATGTCAGATTTACCAACCAGGCAATTATGGGGATGACCATAGGCTTGCTTTAAAAATATTCTGCTTCTATTGGGTCATTTGGCATCAGTTAACATGGAGTATGGTTAACAGAAGCATTAAAAACCAAGTTACTGTTTGGACACATGTTGCAGGAATGTGTCACGTTCTGCTTAACATCTAAAGATCTGACCATGCGGAGTAATTGCCTTAAATGCTCATCACTGAGGAAGCAACTGAACACAAAGTGAAGTGTGTCCTCCTAAAGGACCAGGTCCAAGCCAAGGATTAGCATTTAGCATCATGTCAGACATCTGGCTCAAAGCTAAGGGCCTGGCATTAATAGTCCCAAAGTTATCAGTTTCTAAGAATTACCATTTCTGGCCTGAAAACTAGTCCATTTCCCAGCCTGCAAAGATGCTTCTGTTCAGTCTGCAATTCCTGGAAAGAGCAGGGTACGGAACGAGCAACTAGGAAAACAGAGGTACCTTGCTAACTCTTGAACGTTGAATTTCCAGCGAGTGTCGGGTTCTCGGAATGTAACTTCATAGTTATTCTCAAGGGCCTGTTTTTTTCAGAAGCACATAAGACAGTGACGACATGGCATGCAGACTTGGGGATGTTCACATTCCTCTTAGCATTCACCACAGTCCTGTCCAGATGCCCCCGTTTTACAAATCATCCTGGCCCTGAATCTATCTCCTGCATTTTGTCCCCATACCTGGTCTCTCCCATTGTGCCGTTCGTGTCTCTGTGTCAAAGATGATCAGTTTTGTCTAGTATGAGTCTGACCATGCTTAAGAAGGGTCACAGGATGAAATGTCGCAAGCACAGGTGTGAACAATGAACCCGGGGACTTCCTAAGGTCTCTTCCATGATTAGCTTGGATTTGCTTCCTCCCACCTCCGTTTGTAACAGAGAGCGCCACTTATGAAATAAGAGTGATCCCCACAGATTTTATGTGCTGTTCCCAGCACACCCAGCTCTCCCTGCAGTGCTTAGCCCAATGCCCCGGGCCCCATTTCTGTGAGCTTAGAAAATGAGTAAAGGTTGACCACTTCATTCAAACAGCCCTCCACTATGACTAGTGCTAGACGTGTTAGAAAACAGAGTTAAGTGAGCTAAGCTGAGGGACTTCCTCCTCGGGCCGCATGCATAAGCTGTGGTGCACTGTTACACCAGAGGGGGTTACAATTAGTGTCACACAAATCCAAACAGCCAAGAGAGAACTGTGAATGTTCTCGTCCCACCCAAAAATGATGCTTGAGGTGACAGATAATCTAAGTACCCTGATTCAGGCATGAACACACCCACCAGAGCAGCCCCCTGCACTCCACAAATACATTTTATTATTTATCAACTAATACATACGTTTACGTTTCCTCGTCACCCTTTGGATGGGCAGTTCTATTCAGGAGACCTCAACTGCTGCCTTGTAAGGACAGCTGATGACTAGGTCTCATCAACAGCTAGTACCCCAAAACTGAGAAGTAAAAGGACTTCCTGGAAGCCACTCCCAATGTTCCTTATTGCTGGTTCAGGCTGCGCCTGTGTGTGGTAGCTCTTCCTGGCTCCACTTGCCTCATGTGGCCTTGAATGTGAACTCATCCAAGCTGTACCCCCTGGGCCTGAGCAGAACTGACAGGAAGGCATCAGTAGACAGAAGCACACCTGTCTCTATGTTATTTTGCCTGCCGGGAGCTCTGTGGAAGAGAGACCTCACAACATACTAGGGGCCATGTGTAACTCAAGAAGCTGCCTGCCTCCTGCTCTGTTGTTTGTCCAATGGAAGCTTGTTAGCATCAGATACAAAGGTCTGAAAGGATCACAATGGGGCGGAGTAATGTGTTGATATTTGTATTCTACTGCCTTAACAGCGTCACACTGTTAATCCTAAATCTGTTCATAAACTAAGACATTCTGTTGGCCTGGAACTCTCAGCAAAAGAGTGAAGTTCCAGCAGGTAGATCTGACTCACTGGGACCCATAGCCCTGCCAGTGAGTTCTCTAGTCTGTATCTCCATGCAAGTGTCAGTGGATGCTCCTCTGAACGTACAATAGCCACCATTGGAGAGCTAGCAAGGAGGCAAGCAGAGGCAGGCAGATCTCTCTGAGTTCAAGGCCAGCCTGGTCCACATAGTGAGTTCTAGGACAGCCAGGGCTACATCGTGGGATCCTGTCTCAAAAAGAGGAAGGAAGGAGAGAAGGAAGGAAGGGGGGGGGGGAGGGAGGGAAGAAAGAAAATATCTATCAAATCTTAGACCAAATACTGCTATTTATGGAAGACCCTCAGAGGTAAAATGGCCCCTCGGCAACTGAACAGCTGAGAAAGCCCAAGACAACACTACCAACTTTACTGGCTGCTTGGGTGAACTACCATTAGTGAATGTGAAATCATGGAAGACTAGACAAAGAGGAGAGGACCCAGGTTTCAACTTTCTCAGAAAACGCCCATAACTGAGGATTCAGAATGATACTTCTCCCTACCATGACTGCATAGGGCTTCATTTCCCAGGCGTGCAGGTTGGTGTTGTCAATAATAATGGGGGATATGCCATTCCGCATTGCTTTCCTCGCTGTAACACAATGCAACACAATGGTGAGCAACGTGAAGCAATCAGCAGGACAAGCGTCATCCACATTATTGGGGGGGAGGGGGGTTCCGCTTGCTGGAATCTACAGAGGTTAAGCCCTGCCATTCTGCAGGGTAGAAAAACGCCAGAGCTTTTGGTTAAAGCTCCTTCCATGAAATGTATTCATTTTGAAGCTTCTACAATGTACATGCATAAAGCCACCAAGACCCCTCCCCCCTCCCCTCCCCAGCCCTCCCCTCTCCCCAGGCTTGGAAAGGAATTTGTCACCTCTTTTCTGGTTCCACTCATGAGCTTCTTCCAAGAAGCTGGGGTTGAACTCATAGGCGCCATCTTCCCTGGAGAAAAAGTCATCGGTGCTGAAAATCAGGGCTCTGGGGTAGTCGCGCTGCATCTGTCTGCAAAGTGGAGAAACAGAAGAGGGATTCTCCCTTTACGCTTGGTCAACGGGAGAACAGTTCCCTTCCAACTTTAGCAGCAGATAATAATTCTGCGATCTCCACGTTTTGAATTTTCAACTTCACTTAAAAGGAGAACCAATTATCTCCGGAAGTCGTCACTGCTCAACAGGAGGCCGAGAGGCGGCTGTGCGTGTTGCCAACTCTTAAAAGTGAGAGGTCACTGGTCACGGCCACTGGCTCCTGCAGTGACCAGGGTCGACTAAAACTCCAAGGCTAAGTCGAAGGCATGGTGACTGTTTCCTGGCGGACATCAGTTACCAGGGCCACTGCCCTCCCACACCTCCCGTCGGGCACCATGCCCCCACGCTGCAGCCCTTCCCTTGGCCCCTAAACTCTTACCTGTCCTGGGTCCCATTCCTCGGAGCTCTGATCTCTGTAAGGACCCATCTGAGCAACTAGTTCTTGCTGAGGTATGAAATGTGGATAAAGGAGATGTGTGTGAGCTACCCTCTGAGTTCTAACAATACCTAAACCAGTGGGAAAAAAAGCACAAGAGAAGGAGAGAGGTGAACCCAATGGTGCCCCTGTGCTTTCTTAACCCTACCACTCTGGGCCAACCGAAATATGAAAATGTCACAGAAAACAAGTAACATCACAGAGAGCGCCTTTATTAAAGTTAATATCCGCAGGAAAGAATTTCAAAAGAGAGCCTTCCGTTTGGGATTGCATCAATTCTTTGAGCAGGTACTATCAAATCAGATAGTGACCTGGTCCGTACCAAACAGCCTCCTGGTAATAAGAAACCAAAAAAAAAAAAACCCAAACTAGAGAAGCTTATTATCTAGCTATGCATGCCCCGCAGCCCAACAGATTCTGCTAGTGAGTGGAATCCACTCTTACAGTGGTGTGGAGAGCGAAAGGGGCGGGAAATAGAAAGAGCAAAGCAGAAGGTGGCAGTGCGCGTGCGCACGCCCTTTCTGTTTCTGTCCTCAGTGGAGATGGAGTTGGGTTGTTTTTACTCAGCAAGAATACAGAGCTGAAGAGCTGGGAGGTACCATGAACCCATCCGTCTGTCTGAGCTTGTCTTCTCAATTCTAAGACACAGAGGACAATGCAAGGACTGGAGGGACGGCACTTTGTGAAGGGTGAGGTGCTCAGCAAACCTGAAGGTCAGTAATAACTTACCCAGCCCAGCCTGCCGACAAGGACCCGAGCACAGTGCACCTGAGCATGGGGGCTTTCTAGGTGTTGCAGTGGATGTAAGGGCAAAGGGTAAGAGCTTCGGTTTTGATGTGTCAGTACGTACACAATCCAGAGACAGAAAACAAGCATCTCTACCTGCCTTCTTCAGAGGGCATGGGGGGGGGGGGGGCGGGATGACAAAGTAAATGCATTTTGTTACCGTCTGTGGTGGCACACGGGAAATCCAAGGGACACCTTGATTTTTAACAGCAACCTGACTGTCCTTGGTAGACTTGTGAGAACATGCAGGCATATATTTCATTTTCTTGTTTATCTTTATTTATCTATTTGTGCACCATCTGCACATGGACCCATGGAGTCCAGAAGAGGGCACTGGATCTCCTGGAGCTGGAATTACAGACAGTTGTGAGCCACCATGTGGGTGCTAGGAACCTCTGATCCATCTCTTCAGCTCTGAGATAAAAATTTCCATATCAAAGAACTAGGAACAATTAGCCAACTTATTAAGCCCTGATCAACAATTTCCAGACACCAAGTGTTACACAAAGGGTTAAGGCACAAAAACTAGTTACTTTCAAGACTGGATGTGCTGGCTAAGGGACCAGGCCTCCTGCACAGTCTTGTGTGACACACGTAAGACAAGCTGTACCAACAAAACCCAAACCATTTGGGCCAGAAACATCAACAGTTTGATAATCGAGACATTGCAAAAGAGATAACATTTGACTTGAACCCTGAGGGTTGAGGAGCATTTTACCTCCTGTGAGGGGAGATAAGAGAAGGCAGGAGCGGGAGCGACACACCCAGGGACATTAAGAGTCTTGAAGTAAGTCGTCAGAAATGCTGCACACAACGTTTTAAGAAGAATTCGACAAGCTGGAAGCAGTCCAAAGTGTGACCACAAACCATGGAAACCACGTCAGAGGACCACAGATCATCCAAGCAGACAGGTTTATGGTAAAGACACTAATAACAGTTCGTGATAGTTCTCACATACAGAAAGTCTGTGCATGGAAGGGGGAGGGAACTGGTTTGGGAGTCACAGTCTGGACTGAGTCAGACCAAGAGTTCTGGTCTTCCCTGGTGTCCTTCACACAGAGAGAGTGCAAAAAAGTCTAGCAAGCCTCCTGTGAGCTTCTGGTGGGCTGGCTTTCACTGGCTGAGTCTCCAGGACCCTGGGCAGGAGGGCAGGAGTGGACACCATATTGCATCAGGCAAAGTGAATTAGTCTGCTCTTGTGCATTGGCAGGATAGAAATCAGTTTCAAGTTCTTGAAGGAATTGGGAACACGGGTGCCTTCGTCACCCACTGGCATGGGGGGGTGGGGGATGGGAGACGTCAGAGGGCAGGGGAGAACAAAGGGTAAGTCTCCACAGAGAACATTCACTGAGCTTGACCACCCAGCTGGGAAGGTCAAACCCCACACTCAAGCCCTGACCTCCATCGCAAACAGAGACGGAGACCCCGCAGAGTGAGGGGGTGGTTCGGGAAGCCATTTCATAGACGGGTATTTTCAATTGTGCTGAGTGACGTAGATATTGGTCAACCGCTCAAATTTCAAGTTACTTCGTAAATATGACTTGTTCTAATAAAACCTACCATTCAAATGGAAGTCATTTCTCCTGTGTGTATCTCTCCCGTGGGCTGAGTGACTGTTGAAACCAAGGCTTACTTTCTTTTGGAAATCCCCCCCCCCCCGCCCCCATCTACTGTCCCTTCTAGACTGGGTCTCATCTGTCTTCTGTCACTGACCTTCCGTAGTTCTGTTTTGTTGTTTCAGAGATGAGTTTTCTTTCCATGTGTAACCCTTATGGACTCCTGCTTGGCTCTTGGTGGCTTACACTACGGACAGAAGTTTAAGTCTCTAAGGTTTTCTCTAGGTGGACTTACAGACATGCCGTCTGCTGCACACTTTGTTTCTTTCTTTTCTTTTTTTCCAGTTTTTCAAGATAGGGTTTCTCTGTGTAGCCCTGGCTGTCCTGGAACTCACTCTGTAGACCAGGCTGGCCTCGAACTCAGAAATCCGCCTGTCTCTGCCTCCTGAGTGCTGGGACTAAAGGCGTTTGCCACCGCTGCCTGGCTATTTGTTTCTTAATCCCTTCTAGACAACACACAAAACAGAACGTTGCTGGCCTTTCTGACTTCGATGTTTTACTCAGAGTAAGATTGCTCAGGCCCACCACAGGGCATCATGGGCTCTCCATTCCTGAGACACGGTGTGACAGTGGACTCCACAGTCCTCCCAGCAAATTAGCAGAGTGCATCTCACCAGTGCGGTCCCTTTGCTCTGTTCCTTTAATTTTTGTTTATTTTTATTTCTACCTAAATGTCAAATTAGCACCCAAAGTCATAGCAACATCTTGAAAATTCAAGGCAGTAGAAAATTACTTTAATTCATTTTATATTTAAATATTTAACATTTTCTCTTACGGTTCCCCCAAATGATCTTCATTCATTCCAAGTACTATCTTTGGTAATTACGTGCCTTTGGTGTCTTCATCTAAAACTGTCCCCATGTCTCTCTGTCCGGAGGAGTCCAGAAGAGTCTCTGGTTGTTTGCTCAGGATTGGGTCCAGACTAAACCTTTCTGGAAGGGTAGTACAGAGCAGAGATGTTTTTCCTGATCTTACGTGACACCCCACCCACTGAGCCCATGCAGACACTCCGCTAAACATCCGGGTCATCGAGTCTTCCACTGTGAAATAAGCTCATTGGCTGGCTTAGTGATGAAGGTAATGGGTGAAGCCGGAACCACGTGACTGCCCTGGCTTCGCCGTGCATCCGACACCTCGAGATCCTGCAAGTCTTAAGTTCCTCATTTGAAATTCTTGTCATGTCTTCTAGGTAGAATTGTCTTAGAAAGAGCTTCCTCTCCTCTCCTTTCATCATCTTTTTTTTTTTTTTTTTTTTTGGTTTTTCGAGACAGGGTTTCTCTGTGTAGCCCTGGCTGTCCTGGAACTCACTCTGTAGAGCAGGCTGGCCTCGAACTCAGAAATTCACCTGCCTCTGCCTCCCAAGTGCTGGGATTAAAGGTGTGCGCCCCCACTGCCCGGCTGCTTTCATCATCTTTATCTTATTTGTTTAGTTATTCATTGCTCTGTAGCTCAAACTACTTTTGCCTCAGTTTCTCGAGTGCTGGGGTGGCAGGCATGCACCACCATGACCAGCCTGTACTTCGCTTGTTTGCTTGTTACAGCAGCTCTGACGGGCTTAAAGTTCACCATGCAGACCAGGATGGCTTCACAGTCACGGCCATTCCTCCTGCCTCTGTCTTCCAAACGCTGGGATTCCAGGCATGCACCACTGTACCCGTCCTCCCATTGTTCTTTACGATGTTCCAGCTGTCCCAAGTTTAGCTGGTGAAACACTTCGAGCTGGCTCCTCTTATGAAAAAGAGGCTCCTGCTTATGAAATGTATCATTTTTTCCTAATTAGCAAAGATACACATTGAGATATTAAAGTGCTGAAGAAGTAAGAGTAGGCTCCTGTATTCCTCCATCTAAAAATAATTTCTAGCATTTGGTCTTATATAAAAAACAATCTTTAAATCCTCTATTAATTGTGTGTGTCTATGCACGTGTGAGGTCAGAGGACAAGTGTCAGGGGTGGTTTTTCTCCCTTCACCATTCTGGTTCCAGGGTCAAACTAGAGCCGTAAGGCTTGGTAGCTACTGCTATTATCCCAACTTTTGCTTGTTTGTTTGCTTGCTTGCTTGCTTGTTTCATTTCTGAGACAGTCTCGCTAGGTCACCTTCACTGGCCCAGAAATGCTCAAGAGAGCAGCCTGGCTCTGTCTCCCAAGTGCCAGCATTCCCAGACTACATCTTTAAAGTTTTCACCTTTTGAATGAAAACAGGAATGAGATATAAATCATACCAAGTTTTTGCTGACAGTTTTTTTTTTCCTGTGACAAATTGTTTCTCATCCTATGAGAATTTTTTTTTTTCCATGACATTTCAACGCATGGCAGCTCACGCTCATTCCCAGGAATGCACCACAGTTTACCTAAGAATTGTCTCTTGACTACCGAGTGTGCTGTTCCTGCCACCTCCTGTGTGTTGATCAGAGTCTCCTCATCGGGAGGTTTATCTTATGGAATTTCACTTTCCTGTAGGACAGAACAATTGCCTTTTTAAATGTTATTTACAGAAATCTCTAGATTATAAAGGTTAAGTCTTTACAGATGTACCCCCTGCCACACCACATAGGGCTTCTTTTATCTTCAAATCCATGCCTTTGATGGGCACCAGAACAGTCTTTCGAACTCCAAGATTATGTCGGCGTGTCTACATTCTAGTTCATGTTCCTCCTCGGTCCATCTGAAATTTCACTTATGCACAGTACTGGTTAAGGATCTAACACGATTTTTTTTCTACCTAGGACCCGGTTGTCCTCAAACTGATGCCTATGTATCTTACTCTTGCATCATTTTGAAGTACTTTCTACACTGTACCAAATGACTGCCCACA
Source organism: Rhynchomys soricoides (assembly GCA_019843965.1). Classification (NCBI taxonomy): domain Eukaryota; kingdom Metazoa; phylum Chordata; class Mammalia; order Rodentia; family Muridae; genus Rhynchomys; species Rhynchomys soricoides. The sequence continues at coordinate 3,919,589 of JADRCH010000137.1, forward strand.
GTCAGAGCTGTCATCGGGCTTGATCATTTTGTTCCTCTGTTTGGATCAATCTTCTTGCCTTCTTTACTAATATTTTCATTATATTCAGTGGTGAGGATATTTCCTTTATAAAATTTATACTTTTACTTTTTAACTGTTATTGCAGAAGCGTCTCTGAACGATGCCAACAAAAAACATCTCCTTCTTGCTCCGTGATGGTCTCAGTAACTTTCCCAGAGTGGTCAGCAGGAAACAAAGACCTTGGTGTATACGAGCTCTCTCTAACCTTTGTAACAGTTTTATGAAGTAATTAATAATTCCTCCAGTTTGCAGATAATGAAACTGCTGCTTGGAGAGATGAAATAGGTGGCCAGAGTTCAGAGTTTCTTTCTTTTTTTTTTTTTTTTGGTTTTTCGAGACAGGGTTTCTCTGTGTAGCCCCAGCTGTCCTGAACTCACTCTGTAGAGCAGACTGGCCTCGAACTCAGAAATCCGCCTGCCTCTGCCTCCCAAGTGCTGGGATTAAAGGCATGCGCCACCACTGTCCGGCTGGGTTCAGAGTTTTTAAGTGGCACTGCTGCACTGCTGCAGTGTGTTCCTTCAGGTCTTGAGAGAACCAGGCTGAATGGTGTCACACTCTGGGTGGTCTCTTAGCTCCGAGAGAGTGCATCTTATTGGCCACATATAGCCACAGTCTGCATGTATGTGCCTTCACCTGCAGTTACAGTCTGCCTTTTATTCTGACACTTCCTTAATTAAAAAGAAAAACCGACATGTGTATGTGAGTACCTGGGTGTGCGTCTGGCACCATTCTTCTGACTGCTGCCTGTGAAGACCAGAAAAGAGCATCAGATCCCCTGGCACAGGAATTAGAGATGGTTGTGAGCCACCATGTGGTGGCTGCGAATGAACCCATTGTCTTCTGCAAGAGCAGCCACTTCTCTTAACCTCTGAACCATCTCCAGCGCCGATGATGACATTCTTACACTGAGGTACATCACTGAACTTTGGTCACATTTCTCCCCTGTCGTCCTCATTTGCCCCATGCAGCCACCATTCGTAAGGGGCATCCCAGCCGCCTGGCAACTCTAGGCTTCGAATCTTTGTTCTGCACCACAAGAAGAGGCAGCAACCCTTGAAACGGCAGCTTTAAAGCACACACCACCGCACACGCCCGGAAATGACAGCACTGTGACAGCCTTCTCCAGAGATGTCTTGGGACCTATTCCTGCCATCACTGTTGCGTCTTCAGCTCAAAGATGTCATATGTCACAGGCATTGCACGGCCTGTCAGTGTCCCCCACCCACCCATATTCACACTTGTTCTGTCTTACTGTGTGGTTTGTGACTCTGCTACCCCCAAAGAACTTTACAGCTCCAAAGTTTACCTCAGAGTCTTTAACACACACACACCATCACCCCCTCTCACATGCTCGCTCCCCCCCCAACACCCCCCCCCATCTACGAGTTAAAACAAACTAAAAAACTAACATTAGCTGCTGGGTGCCAACTGCTATTCTATGGCTTTTTATTTCCTGTATAATGCTCAAGAAGAGGGGGCTGGAGAGATGGCTCAGTGGTTAAGAGCACTGACTGCTCTTCCAGAGGTCCTGGAAGACCCTGGAACCTCCCAGCAGGAGGTTCCCAGCAACCCCATGGTGGCTCACAACCATCTGTACTGGGATCCGATGCCCTCTTCTAGTGTGTCTGAAGACAGTTGACAATGTACTCACATACATAAAACAAACAAACAAACCCAGGCTCTGATCCCAGAGCCCCACAGTAACCCCATAGGTTAGAATGTTAAAGATAAGACAAACATAGCCTATCAGCTTTTAGCTTTCTCTACAAACACCTGGGGTGCTCACAACAATGCCTGTCGGGTTGGCCCCGGGTGGATATTTCAAGTGCACTAGCTCTGAAGGGCTTTGGGATTTTTATTTTGTTGGTGTGGGGTGTTTAACATGGTAAGGGAGATGTGCTCTGAAATCATCTTCCTCCTCCAGGACAGAAGACATGCTCCCTGAAGGCAGGGTTTCTGGGTCGTGTCTGGCACTCTTATCTCGGCATCTAGAATGAATGCCAGGCACATGGGACGTAACAAACGCTTGGAAAATGAGGGATGGCTTTGTTTTTTTAAAATATATGATTTATTTTCTTTTTTCTTCAATGGTGTTTTGCCTGCATGTGTGTCTGTGCAAGGGTGTCAGAAACCCCGGAACTCAGTTACTGCAGATGTGTGTGAGCTGCCAAATAGGTGCTGGGAATCGAACCCAGATCCTCTGGGAACACAGTCAGTGCTCTTAACTGCTAAGCCATCTCTCAAGCCCTGAGGGATAGCTCTCCTATGCCATATTATTTGGTCATAACTTTGCAAGCTCTTTTCATAGGGTCCCAAACTGTGTGATGCTGTTCTCACGGTCAGCCTCCAAACAGGCCTGGGAGTGAGTATTCTACCCAGCACCCAGCAGCTTGAGAGTGGGCAGGAACCCTGGCTGTAGAACATATGGGCAGCTTCCTGAGGGCTGGTGCCCTGACCTTGGGAGATGGGCATCGGTCTCCATTGTATCTCTCAGCCTGTTTCTCAGCACCTCATCAGATAAGCAGTCTTCCACTTCCTGAGAAACCTCTGCTGTGTCAACGGGTCACAAAGGCTAGTAACAGGTCCTGGGCGGGCCTATGGTTCACTATCTCTCACTTCCACAGCAGGCCATGTTTCTGGGATCCAACAGCAGACACCCCCCACCCCACCCCCCATACCATCATCTGGCAGTATGGGCCCACCGACCTCTAGATAAGCTCTCTTTGCTACCTGTCAGGTCTAGCAATGGGATCTGCTCCCTGTGCCTGATTCAGTTCATCAATCGTGTCTGACTGTTCTCAGAACCGGGGGAAGGAATCAGGAACTAAAGCCCAGGCTTTTAGTTGGTCCAGAGGGCATCGATCTAGGCAAATGGTGACTCTTGGCCCTCACTTTACTGCTGATGACTGGAAGAGGTAACCACACATTTGATCTTGATTTTTAAATCTATTTTTATTTTAAAATTAAATTTATCAGATGTTTTCATACATTGAAAAAAAAAAACAAAAGCAGAGTTCTCTGCATCGAATGGTATCGGGGATGCGTGGTACAGCCTAGTCTCCTCCCCACGTCCTGTCTACACCACACACTCCTTCTCTCTCATCTGTGCACGCGATGAGAAAAGCCTCCTCTTGCTTTTCTTCTTTCCTCAAAAGCCACTCTAGCATCTGAGCTCCGTCTCTGAGGAAGTCTCCAGTGCTGGTTTTTGTTAACAATCCATGCAGTAACTCTTTCGTGAACTCCTACAAGATGCAGGACTTCTTTTAGAGGCGGGACAGAAAATAAAGACAGTATTTGGTGGGCTGGAGAGATGGCTCGGCGGTTAAGAGCACTGACTGCTCTTCCAGAGGTCCTGAGTTCAAATCCCAGCACCCACATGGTGGCTCACAACCATCTGTAATGGGATCCGATGCCCTCTTCTGGTGTGTCTGAGGACAGAGCAGTGTACTCATACATAAAATAAATAATTTTTTTTTTTAAAAAAGTATTTGTTGAAACAGGATCTCACTGATATAGTCCAGGCTGGCCTCAAACTTTCAGCAGTCCTCCTGCCTCAGACTCAGTAAGCGTGGAGACTACAGGTATGTAACTCGTAGAGAGATAGATAAAGTTGTAGCTTAGATATAGTTTCTGACTCACATCACATCACCTGTAACTCAAATTCTAATAAAAAGGTATGTTTTCGGGGTAGGGACATCTGTCTACAAAAAGAGAGTCACAGAACAAGTTAAGTAACGCTTCAGAGCCTCCCTAAGATAGCAGAGAAACCTCCTCCTCCTAGTATGGTGTTCTCGACTCTGAAAGACCTCAGCTTCCTCCAACAGGGTGCCCCATGACTCTAGGGACAATGGGTGGAGAAACATTTGTCTTTGAACAGCTCCCCGTGAGCTCACCATTGCATAAGTGTGTCATGCTCTGATCCCAGCATTTCCATGTATGAAATAAAAAGCACAAGGTTGGGACTAGAGAGATGGCTCAGCCATTAAGCACACTGGCTGCTCTTGTAGAGGACCTGAGTTCAGTTCCCAGCACCTACGTGGCAGCTCACAGCCATCCGCAACTCCAGTTTCAGGGATCCAAAGCTCCCTTCTGGCCTCTGAGAGCACTGTATGCCTATGGTGCATGAACATATATGCAGGCAAGACAACAACATACACATAAAATAAAGATAAATACATCTTAGGAGCTCCTAGTCGCCATGACTCCCTCCCTCTTCCTGGATCCTTACCTTGATAGAATGGAGAGACTTTCCCAAGCCATGCACAAGATCTACCAGAGCCTTTCCCACACTCATTTATTTCTTACAAGCCGTCCCCAGTTCCACAGGGTTAGGCAGATTTTAGGTGACTTGACGGGACCAAAAAAATAACATTATATTTGTTAGAGTCTGAATGGCCCTGGGGAGCACCCTGTCTACAGCTATTTCACTGGAGCACCAAAAAGGAAGTAAGTTAAGTTATAAGCACACTATCGCGTAAGCTGATCTAGAGACCCGGAAGTTGGCATTCCTCCCCAGTACACTGTGATCAGCTGAACAACCAGCACTTAAAGTCAGAAGCTCATCTCCTAATGAAATGCACTAGCAAAAGACCTTGGTGATGTTTCTAATTAGGAGAAACATCTTAATACTGACAATGATAAAAGGTAGCAGCCTCCTTACCCCGAGACTTGAAGTCCAGGTTAAATTAGCTCCCTAACAGGGACCTGAAGGGTTTTCTACCACACTTGATGTTTCATAGACGCTTATCAGGCCGCTAGCCTCTTTTATGCTCTGGTTCAGGCCTGGGGATGGAGGTCTGTGGTAGTGTGCTTGCCCACCATGTGTAGGGCTCTAGATTTAAACCCAAATATTGAAAAACCGTGTTGGGGGTGGGCTTGGCCCTATGACCTTGAAGGAAAGTCTTGGGCTCAGCTGGATGAACGCTGCTGGAACTTCTCAGCCACCTCCTTAACCACGCCCCTTAGCCACGCCCCCTCAGCCTTTCAGGGGAAGGCGCCCTTGACTTCCGCACCCACTTCTACTTCCTCTCAAATTGTAGTCCACACCTGCAGTACTACAAGCCCCCATCAGCTGCTCCTTCCCCATTGCTCCAGCAGTGCCAGGACACCTATGCTGTGGGAGCCATTTTCCTTAACATGGCCGTTTGTGAGTGATTATAAACCCATATGACTCTATAAACCCCTACTTGTAAAACTCATATGGCACTTAGTTTCCATTTGTCTAACCGCCAGAGCAAAGTAACGCAGGGACCCTAGTTAGTGAAATTTAGGAAAACCATGAAAAATTAGAAATGCTAGTAATCATTTCCCACAGTAGCCTGAATTGAACGACCCGGGGTCTGAGCTGTCACCTGCCTGCTACTGTATTGTGATGTATAAAAAGTGGAATACTGTCAACTCTCTGTCTTGGTCTTTTCTTTGTGAAGGAGACCCATCGACTCACCCACGAACTAGTCCTTGTTCTCAGTGATTCTGTTCCTATGTCTTTCTCCTCACCTCTTTGTCCCCGCATCTTATTAGAGAAGCATCCTTCCAGTCCTGAGAGATGTGAATGAGGAGAAAGGGCAGCCATTAGGCAGCGTCCTTGGAGCCTAACTGAATACATTAGGAGTTGTATGTAGTTGGGTGCCAGAAAGTGAAGATCACAGAGGGACCAGCATGTGACCAACACTGTGGCTTTCATGGGTAGGTAAACATGAAAAAAAAAATGTCAGGGAACAGACAGAAGAATGAAGACATTTAATTCTTCAAACAAGACTACTTGAATGAACAGCTGAACAGAAAGACTCCTATTGGACTTCAGAAAGACGCACGCGTTAGTTGTAATAAGCACAGAATGGGATATTTTATTCACACAAAATATTAGGATGTTCTCACAAGCATGAACCTTGGGACAGTATGCTGTGTGAGGCATAGGACAAATACTTATGATCCACATACATGACACACTTAGACCAGCAAGAACACAGAGGCACCGAGTGACTTGCAGGCTGCAGGAGATAAAGAGAGAAAAGGCTTTATAGCCAAGGGCAGTTTCTGTCGAGGGTGATTAAATTAGGAAATACAGTGACAATCACTGCACGGGTACTGATCTGTATCTTTTAAAGAGGTGAAAATAACCACAGCGGAGACATTAACCAACACACGAACTCGTCCGCACGCACGCATGTGCGCGCCCGCACTCATGGCATGAGCACAGTTCTGCACCACAAGGCCAAGAGCAAAAGGGTCTCCAATTTTTAAAAGCTTTATTTTTATTATTTGTGTGTGTGTGCGCGAGCGCGTGCGCGTGACATATGTGTGGCATGGTGTACCACAAAGACTGTGGTGGCCAGAGACAACCTTATATTTCAGTTTTCCCCTCCACCTTTAAGTGGGCCCTGGGGATTGAACCCAGGTTTTCTGGTCTACACAGCAAGCAAGTCAAAGACCTGCTGAGCCATCTCTTGGGCCCCATGTTCAACATGTCTCCAAGGTCCAGCTTTGGGCCTACCTAGCCAGTGGAATCGCGGCTAAGAATGCTGCCCAGCAGTCAAGCCCAGCAGATCAACGGGCTCTTTCCCATCCCCCACTCTATCCCCTCTTCAAGGCCTAGACAAGAACCACCCCCATGTGGAGTAGACTCTGTCCCTAACGGGCTTTCCCCCTCTGCTCCAGCTCCCTTAGCCTTGAAGGCTATTGACACAGAGGCACTGTTCCCATAGCACCCCACTTGCCTACAAGACAGAACTGATTGTTACATGTTATTTGTCCCTGCTTGTTACTCTGAAACACCTTCTAGGCCCCTTCTACAGCCTTATTGAGTGGAAGTCTCAGTAAGCAAGGGAACATGGTCACTGTTGATTAGTGACTAATATCATGGCTGGCCCTCAGAGCTCATAGTGCCTGTGTTTACTATGCTGTCTGTGATCTTCACAATGAATGTATTTGTGGAGCCGGCTCGTGGTAACAGGGAAGACCCTCAGGTGTTAAGGAATCAAGATAAAATGCCACAGCTTTTTTAAAAAATTCATCTCCTCATGAGTTTCCTAGCATATGTCCAACTGGAAATCAACCTATGAAAGACTTTTCCTTGAGAGGAGGGCACAGTTATTAGCCAAGTCATTAAACAAACACAGAACCTTTCACATGGCTGTGCCTTGACGTTTCACCTTTAAAAGTTACCAAGCAGCCGGAGGGAGGGTTCAGCAGTTAAGAGCACTTGTTGCTCTTCAGAGGGCCGGGGTTTGATTCCCAGCACCCACATGATGGTTCATGGCAGGCAGCTCCAGCTCCTGAGGAGGCAGTTCCTTCTCATGTCCTCTCTAGGAGGACATGTGCTAAACATACATGTGTGCAGGCAAAACAATCACACACACGTATCTTTCAAAAGTTGTTGTTTATTTTTTTTTTAAGTTACTAAGCAACACACAACGGTTGCTAAAAATCAGAAAACAAAGGCGGGGCAAGTCTACGGTCCCACCTCTAGAAGTCAGCACCCATGGGTGCCTGCTTATCTTCTCATTCAGTTTTTTCTTTCTAAGGATCTATACGGACCTCTTTCTTTGAGCATAAAATGAGGTTTTGCATGTCTGTGTGTAGCTTTCTTTGTTTTTCATTTGGGGGTCAGGAGCTCACATATCCCAGGCTGGTCTTGAACTCACGATGTAGCCAAAGATGACCCTGAACTCCTGATACTACTGCCTCTACTCCCTAAGTGCTGGGATCACTCTATGCACCACCACAGTTGCTCTCTGTGGTACCCGGGATCGAATCCAAGGCTTTGTACCTGCCAGGCAAACATTCTAGCCACTGAGCTACAGGCTCAGGGTATATCTTTTAAGACAGGCTTTTAGTTTCAGGAAAGAATACATTTACAGGTCACGTGTGTGTGTGTGTGTGTGTGTGTGTGTGTGTATGTGTGTGTGCTTCCATCAGTGGGACTCATGACTCATAAGCCAATCTATTTTTATATTTACTATTTAATTAATATATTTAAGTTGTCTTCTTTTTTCTGTCACATAAGAAATCTCTCTGATGAACATTCCTCTGTGTCTGCACGCTTGTCCAAGCATTCCCTCAGGATGAGTCTGTAGTAATCACCTGTCCTCAAATGAAGCTTAACTGAAAGCAGATTCTAACGTAGATTTAGAGCACACCCTAGCTAGGGTACTTCGGTGTGGCTAAACCGTTTAAACCAGATAAAACCCAATTTAAGAAGAAACTCTAAAGAATTCAGAAAGATGTTTCCCACACAGCCAGTTGGACATGTGAAAAGACACAGGTGAAGAGTCTAGAATAATATAATGTTGACTTGAAAGACAAGACATATCCTATTTTTAAAAGAGATTTTTATTAGTTAGTTATTTTGTCAAATGAGATATATAGGTTAAGCAGGAAAAGATGAGCCCATATTTGCAAAAACTAACTCCCTCCAACATTAAGGAAAAAGGTTTTATTGGTCTGATTTAAGAAATACATGCTCATTATAGAAAACGTGAAAAGCATATAGAGAAAATGACTCTCGGGATCTAGCAAGTATATAATAACCTTATAGTTTCTATGTTCTACACAGTGTACTTTAAGGCAGTCGTCTATTCTCCCTCTCCTAGTCCCTCCCTGAAAAACACCATTGGGGAAGGCTTTGCTGTGACTTCCAGACCAGTTCTTACTTGCTCTGGGTTGCAACCCACCCTACGGAACTTAATATATAAACCCACAACCCACCCAGAAGCATGCCAAGCTCCTGAACCCCGAAGCTTACACTGCCCAGCACAGTAGGGGGGCCGAGTCCGAAGCTTACACTGCCCAGCACAGTAGGGGGGCCGAGTCCGCGGCATGCCTCCTCTGGATCACAGCCAAGTTTGCCTCTGTACCTCAGAGGGCTCATCTCAGCCTATCAGTCACCTAACTAGTGACTATGTGTCCAGTGAGTGGCAGAGCTTGGCTAGGAAGCCATACTTGACTTGAGGCCATCACTCTTTAGCCAGCCAGTTTTATGTCTGGCCACAGGAAGTTAAGAGAAAGAATCCCATTAAACCCTCTAACTTAATCACCTCTTAGCAGTCACAGAGAGGCGTAGGTGGCTGAGGACAGCAGCTAGCTAGTGATGAGGTAGATCTACAGCAGGCTTCTGCTTTCAGGCCAGGGCTCGCCCACTCTGTCCCTACAGGTGATTAATGAGATGTTCTCTTGTCCGGTGTCTTCTGCTTAGTCAAATGTCAAGCGGGAATTAAAATCCTAGAAGTGTAGAAAAGGAGAGACAGAAAGGACCCTTAAAAGGCTCCCCGGGCCAATCCCTGGCTTTCCAGTGCAGACCCTCGCTCAATCGATGGCTAGGGCTCTGCTCTCTTCCCTGTTCTCTGATCCTCACACTATTTCCTCTCTGCAGGATGAGAGATGTCACGGCTAAAAGTTACTTCCTTCTCTGACAACCAGTGTGTGATGGATGACAGGCTGGCAAAGTGAAAGTGAGATCCAGTAAGATTCTGCACCCTGAAAACACCTGGTTAGAGATGCACCTCCTGTGAATTACTGTATCACAAAATAACCAAGTTGCCCGGGGTTCCACACCACCCAACCTGCCATTGCCAGGAGCCTCCGGAAAGAACCTACAGACGGTGTCTTAGAAAAGGCTACCAGTTCGGCCTTCGCAAGTCACCTATCCCTTTAAGATGCAAAGGTAGCAATTTTCGTTAGGTGGATGCTTCTCCTCCACAAATCAGAACCCCAATACAGACGTCAGTCCCTTATCGGGCCATCTCAGTGTCCCCATCATCCACATCCAAAAGACTCAGGCCCTCCCCCCATGATCACTACCTGGTGCCATGGAAATCAGCATGTGACCGCGGGCCACCTTGATTCTTCAGCGGTTCCGGGGTCCTAGGGCTAGCCTTATCTGATGAGATGGAAAGCACACAGGTGGCAAGTGACTGCTTATATCGACTAGTGTGTGCCAGATAATGTTCATGGAGAGTAAGACATGGCCCCTATCTTCGAGTATCTCACAGAAGTAAAAAGCAATCGTGTGCGAACCTAAGCGCAGTCACAGAGATGTAAACAGGAGCCAAGGCGCTGAGAAGGGCGGCTTCTACGGCAGGGTGAGGCAGCTGCGAGGGGAGGTAATAGAACCGGTTTTAAAAGGCTAGTGAGATCAGTCGGGCAAAGGGTGGCAGTGGGAAAGCCAGGCAGGAGGGCCAGCATCATCAACCACAGCAAGGAGAGAAACGGTCCAAACATTGCTGGAACACCAAGTGCAGGGCAGGGAGTGGAGGGCGTTCAGGCTGGAGCGGTGGGCCTAGCAAGGTGCAGCAGGCAGCAAGCCCGCGCAATTCTCTCTGCCCGGGGACCCAGAGGGCCGCTTACGCAACTGGCAAGTGAACGAATTTGGGCGCCCGCGGAGAGGCTGTCAGGGACGATCGGTGGTGGCGCCGCCAGCTCCCCCCTCCCCAGAGCACCTGTGCGCCTTCGCAGCCGCCAAAGCAGCCGCGGGCTGCGCCGATCCACCAGATCTCAGAGCGGACCCCGGTCCCCGGCCATCGCCGCGAGGACCCCCGACCCGGACCCCCCGAACTCGCTCCGGTGACAGCGCCCGTGGACGCCGTTGGCGGCTGCCTGCGCGCCAGCGGCCGGGGAGCGGGTTTCTCTGCAGTCGCCACCAGGTTTTCCCGAAGAGCAGTCCCCGCGAGCCTCCCCGACCCGGGGCTGGGGGACGAAGGTGGCCCGGGGGGGGGGGGGGACACCAGGCCGGGCGCGGCAGGGGAAGGGCCGGCGGCGTCTGGGGCTTGCGCAAGGCGCAGTGCCGAGGTCCGTCCTCCCGGGGCCGGCGCGCGGCAAAGCTCTCGGGCGCGCGGGGCAAGGGCAGGGGCGGCGCGCGGAGCCGCTCGGGGCAGGGGCGCGCGTGGGCGCCAGGCCGCTCTCATTACCTGGCCAGCGTGGTTTTCCCCGAGCCCGGGAGGCCGCGCAGGAGGTAGAGGTGTTTTCTAAAGCTGTGGCGGCGCGGAGGTGGCCCCCGCGCCGGTGGCGGCCGAGGAGGTGGCTGCTGTTGACGCTGTTGGAGGCTCAGCCTCCCGAACGATTCCAGAAAACTGTCCTCCATGGGGAGGGGGCTGGTGGCGAGGGCCCTGGGCTCCCTTCCTTGAAGTCACGATCTTGGCCAAAGCTGTTGTTTTTGTGACTCTCCGGCCATGTGATAGATGGAGGGGCGGGCGCTCGGAGCCCAGCCCCTCCTCCCTGGCCCCGCGAACCGCGGGAGGGGGCGTCTCTACCTGCGAGGCCCGGGCGCTGCGAGTCTGACAGCCGGGGGTGGGGAGCGTGGGTGACGCAGCCCCCCGCTGCCTTCCGCTGCCCTTGCCAAGGGAAGGGGGCCTGGCCCCGGGGACATAGTGGGAGGTTTCCCTGCAGTCACTGTGGAAGCCCAGCCTTCTGCTACCGCTCTGCCTCGTCTCACTTCAGGCAGGCCTAGACCTTGAAAGTAATTTCTTTCCGTTGGAGATTAGAGAATGTGACAGGCGCATCAGAGCAGTCACTGTAAAGGCCATTGTCTCCCCTACTGCGTGGGCATCAGCACCTGGCTGGAGTCCCAAGGGCTGAGGCACACTCCTTCAGGGTCCTGTACGGTTCCTTAGTACCGGTACCGGCCTGCCAAAAGACTGTATGCAACTTTTAAATCTCTTCTTGCTCCTTGGGTCTCGGGTGGACTCAGGAGGCTTCATGAATACCTTCCACTGCCACATAGCAGGGGAGATTGTCCTGGGACCATTTATAGAAAACCAAGTTCAAGTTGCAGGGATTGGCGGCACCCATCGATAGGCACTGGCTGTGATTCTCCAGGATCTCCCTAGAGAAGCAATAGGATGGTTTTCCGAATGTAACTGTTCAAAATGTACATCCCAGAAAATCCGAGATATTGGTGGCTTTGGCTACAATTGTTGCAAAAATAAAAACTTTTTTTTGTGTGTGTCTGGCACTTAAGGTATGGGCATTGTGAGAAGGCACTGTGGGGAAAGAAGTGTCCTTCTGAGACTCAGAATCTATGTCAAGATCTGAGATTTCCTGATCTGCACGTTAGGAAGGGGTTGTGCAAGTAGGGAGGACAGCTGCCTGCATCTCGCTGACTTTGGACTTCCCCTGGGTTGGGGTGTGGGAGTGAGGCCAGCTGCGCCCCAGGAATTCCCCTCCCGTCATGAAACTACTTCTTTAGTACTTCCTTAGTATTGCAAAAGCTCTGTGTGCAAGTTGAGAAGTATGAGGAACGGAGAAGACACGTTTGTCCTAAGAGCAGTGATCTTTAGCTTCTATAGGTCCCGGTTGACATATGAGGAAGCGAATTTCCTGCACCCTGAGCAGCACCTTTAGCACAAGTTTACAACAGTGGTTTCCCTCAGCTGCAATGGCTTTCTTTTTCATTCCAATCTTCTGCTGTCCAGTAAGGAGCGACTAGTCACCTAAGGCTGTGGTGCATTTGGAGTGTGCATACTACAAAATGAAGTTAAAGGATAGATTTGGACGCACTTTACAACGGAATGATGCAGAGCAGATTAGCATGGCGTGAAAATTCATGAAGTGCTCCATGTCTTCAGGGGTCATGTCTTTCTTGTTGAGTATCGACCTTAACCCTGGTCACCCATTGATTTCTGTTTTTCTAGAATAAAGCAATACTAAACAAACAAACCCAAAAATGTGGTTAAAACACACACCGAGGGCTGAGGAGATGGCTCAGTGTGCAAGGGTAAGGACATGAGTTCAAATCCACAACCCCCATGTAACAAGGAAGGCTGCACATGCAACCCTGGTGTTGAGAGGAGTGGGGATAAGTGGCTTGGTAGGGCTCATTGATCATGGAGCCCAGCAGCTACAGCTTCAGTGAGAGACCCTGTCTTAAAGGAATAAGAGAGCATAGGGGGGAGATGGCTCAGCGGTTAAGAGCACTGACTGCTCTTCCAGAGGTCCTGAGTTCAATTCCAAGCAACCACATGGTGGCTCACAACCATCTGTAATGGGATCCAGTGCCCTCTTCTGGGGTGTCTGAAGACAGCTACAGTGTGCTCATATAAATAATTCTTAAAAAAAAAAAAAAAAAAAAAAAAAACAGCATAAGGAAGACACCTGATGTCCTCTGGTCTCTATATGCATGAGCACAGGCATGCATGAGTGTACACACACAAACACACACACACACGATGGAGAGATGGCTCAGGGGTTAGGACTGGTGTTTGGTTCCCAGCAGCTACATGAGGTAGCTAACAAGTGCCTTTAGTTCCAGGGGATCTGTTGTACAGGGCTATCTTCTGAGCCAAACAACCCCGTTCTTGAGGTATTTAGCTGGTCTGGCTTGCACAAATCCAAGCCCGGCTGGTTGACGGTTTATATCCCCTATTGGAGGACTGGGGAGAGTCACGAGACTCTTTCCGCCCATTGAATGCAACTCTGCCTAACAATGGGCAGCTTGGGGAGGAGGGGCTCCATCTATGCAGCAATGGGAAGGCCTTCCTCCATTCCTTTCTGGTTGGACACTTTGTGGTGTGGCCTTTCAGGTGAGGACCACTCATGCACTAGAAGGTAACCATTCATCTATGCTGTGTAAGAAAGCCCAATAAACTCACTGCTTCCCACTGAACTTTGGTGGAATCATACCTCATTTTTTTTTTCCGGACATGAACAGAAGGAATAAAGATGCTGCTTATGTCTCCCCGAGGGAAGGAATTTTAGCAATAGGAACCAAGGCCCTTCTGGCTTCCTAATACGTGTGCACACATACACTAAAACACACACACACACACACACACACACACACACACACACACGAAGACTTAAAAAAAATAAGCCAAGCATAGTACATACACCTTTAATCCCAGCACTTGGGAGACATGGACAGGCAGTTATCTGAGAGTGCTTGAAGTCATCCTGGTCTACATAGTGAGTTCCAGGACAGCCAAAGCTATGTAGAGAGATCCCGTCTCAAGCAAACAAAAGAAAAACAAGATAAAAATGCACACTGCATGGTTCAGCATGAGAAACAGTGAATGCCTCACTGTGCTGTCCTGGAAATGATCACTTGGCTGGAGAGGACAAAATGAAGCCACGTGCAGTGTGCTAACACTTGGGAGCTACTTGGGAGCAGGGGAGGGCAAATTAAAAGAATCTCTTAAGCACAGAAGCCCAGGGCAGCCTTGGTAGCATGAGCGACAGAGGTTCAACGGAACAGAAGAGGAAGGTGGAAAAATCATCTGATAAACCATTTGGGGGAATTGATGTTTTTCTAAATATTACATTTTAATAAGACGTGGAGAAACGAGAAGCACAGTGCAAAAGAGAAGCTGGGCAGACAAGTCCTCCCTCTCACAAGCCTGTTAAGAATGTCCTACCTGGTCTCACCTCCACTCCAACATGCCCCACCCCTACTCCAGCAAGCCCCACCCACTATACCAAGCCCCACCCCCATTCATTCATACGCACATGAGGGTCAAGGGACCAAACTCTGCAGCGTGCCTTCCACCATTAAGCACATCTCTGGCACCATATGTCACTCTCCTGCTGTTAGGAGGTAAAGACTCCTCCTCCCCAGAGGTAAAGACTGTGCCTGATGTTTGCCACAGATGTAAGGAACCTTGGTGTGACTGCGCACGTTTTATGAAGATACCATGGCGGAGAGTAGTCCTAACCCATTTTCCCAAAGCGCCTTCTGGAAGTTAGAAGGTGATAGATATAGAGAATGGTGTAGAAATGGCAGCATTCTAGAGCCCAGCCTAAGCCTTGTGGCCAGTGAGTCAGTAAGCATTATTAAATCATAAGGATGGTCCAAATCGGTGATTGCCCTTAGGACACCCGCTGTTAAATATTTCCAATACTATCCTTAGGCACAGCTATGGCGGAGTGGCTTTTCACGTAAAGAGCCACACATTTTGCTGTTTAAGGTACCAAAGAAAGAATTTTCCAGATGCCAGTCTCCTCCCTGGCTGGCTGTCTTCCCCTCCTCCTAACTCTGTCTCACTCCTGGCTGGCTCTTCCTCATCCCTCTTCTAGATGCCTGAGGGAAGCGGTGGGAGACAGGTGAGGTTAGGGAACCGCTGGCTACTTTACCTTAAATTAAGCGCATTTAGTCTTAGCTACTTGGGAGGCCCAGGCAAGCGCACTGGAAGTTCAGACTGCCGGGGGAACTTAATCACATCCTCTTCTCAAAACAAGACTGGGGGAAGGGAACGAGGAAGAAAAGGAGAACACGTCAGCCCCCTGGTGTGGGGCAGATCTGTGCTGCCAGAATCCTGTGTCCAAGCTAGATACTGGCTCTGTGAACAACCTTTGGTTTTTTCGGTCTTTCGGGACTTAAGAGTGCAAGAAGACAAGTGCAGGCCACATACCGTGCCTCAAGACCCCCAGTCCAGCAACAACACAAACTCAACCCGCACAGGGTAAACACGGAGGAGGCGCTGGGCTACTCTGAAGAACCTGATGAACCCACCACAGATGGCAAGCTTGTAACTTCTGCTCTTCCTTACTAAAGTGCAAAGGAAGCTTCTTTGGGGTTTCTCCGGAAGCCGGGGCTGTTTTGTCGTTATCACTCCAAGCATAAGCTGCGGAGTGGGGGTCATAGCAACAGGATTCTAGAAACTGGACAGCGAAGGGTCAAATGCTGATTGATTTGATCAAAAGTGCCCTAAGTTTCAGAGAGCCAAAGAGCACAATTTATCCAATATACCCAGGAGATCCAGGCACTGGAAGGTGTGGCGCTATGGGTGGAGCTTAGACTGTGGGAGTTCAGAGTCCAGTTAGGAAACCAGGGTGAGGATTGGAGGTGTGGCCGCGCAGAAAGTCCCCCCGCCCCCACTCCTTCCCCTGCCCCTAGGCTCTGAGGGATGGAGGTGTGGCTTACGCAGGGAAAGCCCCAAGTCCCCTTGCAATAGAAACACACACACACACATTCACACACGCACACACACACACACACACACACACACGCATTCGCGCCCACTTGCACGTCCACCCTTGCATCTTGAAGGTTATTCATGGAGAGGATAGTGCAAAGGAAGGACCTTTTCTGAAGGCAGGCTGTTAGGAATTAAGCAAATGCCTGCACTGAACTGGGAGGAAGTGAACAATCACTCGCATTTCTTCAACCTTTTTTGGTTTTAATTTTAAGTACAAATCAAAATAGGATAAAATAATAACAGTAAACCGCTAATTATATTATCGGTTCCATGACCTCTGACCAAATTCCTGGAGGTCAGATAGTCTGAAGACTCTGGAAATGTTTGTTTGTTGATAGAACATAGAACAAGGACAAATATTGCTTTAGATTCTGCGTGGAGGAGGGGCACAGTAATGAAAACACACTCGACAGTGAGATGTATAAATACAGGAAGGCGACATGCCAAGTGAGTAAATAAGAGATAAAAGCCATGTCCTAGCCGGGCAGTGGTGGCGCACGCCTTTAGTCCCAGCACTCAGGAGGCAGAGGCAGGCGGATTTCTGAGTTCGAGACCAGCCTGGTCTACAGAGTGAGTTCCAGGACAGCCAGGGCTACACAGAGAAACCCTGTTTTGAAAAACCAAAAATAAATAAATAAAATAAAAGCCATGTCCTGTCTGTTTAGGTCAGTCTTGCTGACAAATTAATTTTGATGTCATGCTTAAATAAAAAACAAAAGTGGATGCCGGGGTGAAGGCCATGTTAGGGAGCCAGGTCTGGTTAGGTTGGATGAGGGCAGTGGGCGCTCGCAATCTGAGAGCGTCACTGAGGGCAGGTGGTCATGACCGTGGGTACTATGAATAAACTAAAACACCCTCAAGAGGAGCAGAAGGTGGGGCTGGAGAGAAGGTTGGGAGTACTCACTGCTCTTGGGGAGGACGTAGCTTTGGTTCCCTGTATCTGCACCGTGGCTCACAACTGCCTATAGCTCCACTTTCAGGGTACCTGGTACCTTTGCTGGCCCCACAAGCTCCTTTATGCGCGCGCGCGCGCACGCACACACACACACACACACACACACACACACAATGAATATCTTTCAAAGAATAGCTAAGGTTATGGATTTATTGTATATTTCACCACCATTTTTAAAAACTGAATAAAAAGAACAACGTCTGGATTTTAAAGCCTTTGGGGATTTCAGATCCTAGAGCTGTGACCACAGATCAATACTTGCGTAAGGGCTAGTAGCCCAATCCCGGGGTGATTTACCCGGCTGTCTGTGTAAGACTCTGGGGAGTCTTTACTTACCGAAGACCCTCTGAATGGACACACGGAGTCGGGGATTGATGCAAAATGCAAGAGAAATTTATTGATACATCAGCATGCTGAGGTGGCTCTACATACCAAGATGGGAGGGTGACCTCATGGAGCCAGTTCAGGGACCTTATATAGGATTTTAGGACAGCTGCCATCAGGTACAATGTGATTGTCAGAACAGTGTGACTTTTAAACTGATTGGTCTTTAGGGAATGAGGTAGCAGGGGCTTAATCAGCCCCTCCCTCCTAAGAAACAGCCTAACCTGTTTCTTCCCTGTGCTTGGAGGGGTGGAGGGGAGGAATGCCCATCCCACAGGGAATATCTCAAAGTTCCCGAGCTGACCTTTCATCTGCACCTCTCTTTCCTCTGCAAGGCAAAGCTGCCACAGCTCTTGGCATCAGGCAGTGGCTGTGTTCACACTGTTGCTGCTCGCCGGGTTTTCTTTCTTTCTTTCTTTTTTTAATTGACACAACTTATCAGGAGCAGCAACTGGAGGGATTATCCAGACCAGTGCGGATGTACAGTGGGAGCGTGCTGGGAGGACCTCCGAGGGTCGGCACCGGATTCCCTGGCTCTTTCCAGCAATTTCTCAGCAGCAGGGCAGGACGCAGAGATCTCCACTGCAGACAATCACATGCCCAGACATGTCCAGACACAATGGGTCCCCTTTGCTGCCCTGGTCATGTCACGCGCTGGCATCTCGGCCTGTGCTGTCCCTTCAGTTCGTTCTGCCGAGTTCTGCTCACTTCACCTCTGTTCTCTTCTCAGCCCAAGGTACAGCTCTTCGTAGTATGGACCTTAATAATGGCCACTACAGGAATTTATGCAAAATTGTAAGCAGGTTTCCTGGCTCAATCTTTTCCCTCTTCCAAGATGCCACAGTTCTGTGCTGCTGGAGGCCTTTGCCAGGGAGATGTAGGAGGATCAAATAAACCTGTGTTAAAGCCTCGACTTCTGGGGCGCTAGTCCAAGTACTCTGCACTTGTTATTAAAGTGATATTATCAACTTATATTTTACAGTTAAAAAAATCGAGGCTGTGAGGAGATTCATTTTTTTCAGGTCACACAAGCAGCAGGTAGCAGCTCCAGGACAGGCGTGTAGGAGCACACACCTTGGCCTGCCTCAGCCTCCACAGAGGACTGTGGCTGTCAACACATGGCCACCAGTGCCGACGACTGGGAAACGGGCAGAAGTCACCATGGGCCTTCTCCAGCCAGGCAGGTTCTCCTACGTTATCATTACCTCTTCCTATGTTTCTGCTTGCCCTTTAACCTACTTGTCAGCATGCCATGACAAACCAAACCGGAAGGCTCTTTCTCAGAATAACTGTAGTGAATATACGAATTGCTACAGACCTCGTGGGCAGCTTGGATGAGAGCTAGAAGGAGGGGTCTTGGCGGGGCCAGTGCCATGGAGAACAGTCAGAGCAGAACGGAGGAGCGACTTCAAAACCAAAAGCACATACAGAGGCTGTCCTTGGCACAAATCCGCACCTTCACCACAGAGAAGAGACTCTCGGATTGGCCACGGCTAAATTAAGCCAAGCTTTCTGCGTGTTACTTGGCTGGGTAGCTCAGTGTCTGTAGGGCCACCTCACGGGGGAGAAGGGAAACACTCCTAACCAAGATTGCCATATGCAGCACGGAGGGCAGGCCTGGGCTCACTGCTTTCCCTCGGCAGACAGAGCAAGGTCTAAGATGAGGCCACTCATGCACTGAGAGCTTTCATCCCTTTCTCCAGAGCTCGCTCAGCCTCTCACCACACTCGTCTCGTTCCAGCTCTCTCTCCGAACCTTAAACTCCTCTCAGTACGGCTCCCGGCAGAAGCAGGTACAAGAGGAAAACATTTAGAAAACACGTTCGTTCCATCCTTATCAAGTGCAGACACATAGGTGCTGACATCCCAACACACGTGTTTACTTTAATGTGACTCTCTGTGTCAAGTACATGACAGTGTCTATCCATGCTGCCTCTTTTCTTAGAACATCTGGTAATATACAATACTTCCATGTAAACTACAGCCCTGATTCCTAGCTCTGGTCACACACCGGTGTGTGTGTGGCACGCACGTAACCTTCCCTGCACCGTCATCAGAATGCTCTGAAATGCACTCTAACCAGTGAAATGGGGAATACATCTTGGAAGCCAAGCTTTGTTGTAGTTCACAGAAAGATGTGAGGCTGAAGAAAAGAACTGAATGCGCAGTTGCACAGATGGGGTTGCTACGGTAACAACTCTTCAATGCAATACCTCTGCACTATTACAGCCAGGCAACGGCGACACTCATTTCCTACTGACCGTATCGAGGTCTCTGCGGCCAGAGGTGCTTACAGGTCAAGGGATTTTCAGTTTTACCAAGATTCTTCTGCCTTTTCTAGAAATAATAATTGAGAAACATAAAATAATGATTAATTCTCCTGAGCAGGTATTCCTCAGATATCAAAAGAAACGTTCCGCCCACAGATGCCAGTCTGAACACTGTAAGCACTGCTCTCTCTGGGTGAACGAACGAACGACAACATGGACTCCCCAAGGGCTAAGGAGAGAAGTGAGTCCATAGCAATGAGCAGGACATGGCCGTACAAGAGCATCAGCCCAGCACATGAGAGCCTAAGGCAGGAGTATGTCCACCAATTTGAAGTCACACAGGGCTACATAGATGACTTCATCTCCAAAACAAAAGGGCAGCTTATATGTACATGGGATTTTACACACAGAACAAATGTGCACATAAGAAATACCTGCTACCTGTACGCAACGGCTCTCCATTTTGTCTTTAAACTTAATTTTACTGCTAATTCCAAAATGTGCCCCAAGGTGCCTCCAGCTTCATTTATTTCAATATTAATTAATCTATAAAAAAAAAAAGCCAAAAGCCAAACCAAACCAACAAACAAAAAACCGCTATGTACTTCTCTTAGAGTCTGTCTACTGTGTAACAATCCAAGCCAGTCCTCTGTCAGCTACCTGACAAATCGAGCAGCCCTCGAGAACAGGGATGCTTACCACTGTGGACCACAAGATCAGGCCAACAATGAGATGTTTTCAAGTCAAGCAAATATGAATCTAAGCTAGTTTAAGGCTGGACAGGAGTCTATGTGCAATGAATGGCAGACTCTCCTAAATAGTAAGCTCTTCAGAGTACGTAACCTTCAAAAAACTTAGAGAACTAAATGCAAGATTCTCTTATGGCTAATTACAATAACATTTATGCATATTCTTTTCTAACTTCCATAAAAACAACCCCCCCCAATTTTATTTTTATAGACATATTATCTAGAGATGGCTCAGCAGTTTTGAATACATACTGCTCTTGCAGAGCACTGACTGGTTCTCAGTGCTTGTAAGGAACCATGGAGTCGGCTTGGCCTAGCTACCTTGAGAGGCATGTGTTCAGTTTTTCAGTGAGAGTCCATGGCTTCTGGGGCACAGTGTCTTCCAGTTCCTGAGAAACCAATGCATTCCCTCAGGCAGTGAAGCAATTAGGCCACTTTGTGTTTCTCTGTACGCTCTCCGAAGTCAAAGAAACATGGAAGCTTGACAGGCCAATCGGTCTTAGGCATTAATCTGGTGTACCCAGTATAACTTGCAAACATCATTGTGTCCTGTTGACTGAAACTGCATTGATCCTGCCAATTGCTATTATCTTCTGTTCCTGATAAAGGGATTAAAACGTCTGATTGCTCTCAATAAAACTGTCACAGCCTCAGTCTTACCGTGGCCCCTCCAACCCAAGCCTGGTTTTCCTCCTCCTGGGCCTATATCAGGAGACCTTGGCCTGGTAAATAAGTGTGGGTGCTTACAAGCACCTCCGTCATGTAGCTCACATCAGCCTATAACTCCAGCTCCAGGGAGATCTGACAGCTCCAGCCTCTCTGGGCACCCACACACATATGCACGTACACACATATGCACACACAGAAAGAGACACATACATTATATTATATATTAATTAAATATAACAAAAATAACTATTTTGGAAATAAATCTCTGAAACCTAAAAGAGATACCTTTATTGACATCTTGCATTGCAAAGGCATTATCTTGAGTGACTTCCAGTCAAAGGGAATCATGTGGCCGGTCATCCGGAAACAAGGATTCTGTCAACATAAGAGGAGGTAGTGGACAAAATTCATTCCAAAGTCACACATGTTTTACTCTAAATGTAAAATTATGTAAACATGCTGTCTGAACTCTTATGCTTAAAGTCTGATTTTGAAGATTTCTAGGAACGGCTAAGCAAGACTTTGTTTCAGATCTCAATTAGTGAACAGTATTCAGACTCATTGAAAATCCTCATTATGTTTGTATGCAAAATGCCATCAGACCAGATTTTCCCACAAGCATAAACATATGCACAAGCATCAACACAAACATATATTATTGAAAGTGTCACAGGCATAAAACTTAAATAATTGAAAATACTTGAGACAGGAATCTTGGTCTAAGGTCTACTCTGAAATCATAAACAAAAAATGTTTGTGTCATTTTGTGCCCCCTTTCTGAGAGAAAGTCCATAGATTTTATTAGCATATCAGAGGGGTCCCGAACTTAAAACTATTAGCTACTGTCACCTCAGATCAGCATGAGAAAGGACAGAGGTGCTGGAGTAAAAGAGTCTAACCTTCTTCCTCTCTTAAGCACACAGCATCATCACCATCATCAACAATAATCCAGTATCCATTAATTAAACTTCAGAATGGGTTTAAAAAGAAACAACCCATTCATCAATAGCTTGTCTTGTTTGTAAATGAGGAGGATTTAGCACAAGTTAAATCGCTGCAAGCAGAAACAACGTGACCAGCTTATGACTATTCCATGAGTAAAGTTTATCACTATTACCGAATAGAGAATGGGATCCTGGCTCTCTTGGGGTTCCTTCAATATGGAAGTGAATTACAGCTGTATCCGTGGGAGGCCGAGGCAGGTGGATCACTGTGAGTTCCAGGCCAGCCAGGGTTACATAGAGCGACCCTGTGACCCTGTCTCTAAAGGAGGGAAAGAAGAAAAGAAAGAAAGGTGGATCACAGGCAGTGTTTGTTCAAGGAGGAGGGATGTGGCGGAGGGAAAAGCGAAAGCAAAGGATTTTCCACTTAGAAACGGCGCATGCTCAGAAAGGAAAAGTGGATACCACATCAAGTCTGCGAGGCAACTTGTCTGGCTCGATTATCAAAAGTTAAAACAATAAGAGAAGACAACTGCACTTTTGTTAATGTCCGGGCAGGTGTCCTGTTGTTGGACATCTAGGAGCACAGCCAAGAGCAGCAAGTGGTTAGATCTGGAGATCACAGAGATCATAAACATGCGGTCAGGAGGCCAAGCATTGAGATTGCTTTGCTGTGAGATTTAGCCAACCATGGGTCTGAGCTTCTGAAACGAAGTCTATCTGAAGCACTGGAATCTTAGAGGGAAATGGGCAAGGAGGGGAGCTAAGCACTGACACAGCGCAGGGCCTAGGAACCCCGCCAAACTCATCATGTTAGGAAGCCCCAAGAGACCTGCAGGGATTAGAGCACTGGCTTCCTGGCTCCTCTGGGCTCCTGGACTCAAGGAGGAACGTGGAGCAGTCCATGCTGAGCCTCTCTTCAGATTGCTCCAGAACCTTCTCAGACAAGCTTTAAAAAGACAAGAGCATCGGATGGTTTGGGATCTCTCAGTCTTTGCTTCTCCCTCTCACAGTGCCACAGCTGAGACCTGTGACTGAGAGGTCACTATGCCAAAGAAGGGACATGTAAAAAGCAAAACGATGCACAGATATATTTTTTTAAAAATGTGCATGAGGGGGCTGGAGAGATGGCTTGGCAGCTAAGGGCGATGGCTGTTTTTCCATAGGACCAGGGTTTAGTGGTAGCTTATAAACTGTCTGTAACTCCAGTCCTAGAAATCTGACCCATCTTCTGGTCTCTGTGGACACCAGGTATGCATATGCTGCACAGACATACATGCAAGCAAGACACCTATGTAAACTAAATAACAAAAACACATTTATGTGTGCCATACTTATTCCTGGAACCCAGGGAGGCCAGAAGGTGGCAGATCCCTTGGAACTGGATTAGCAGATGGCTGTGAGGCATCATGTGGGTGCTGGGAACCAAACCTGGGTCTGTGGCAAGAGCAGCAAGTGCTTTCAACTGCCGTGCCGTCTCTCCGGAGAGACGCTCAGACGTTTACAAAGAATTAAGAAGCCACGCACTACTCACTATGGTCCTCACTATGGTCCTCACTTTCCCTGCTTCTGTGAACCATAAGATCAACACTACATGATGTCACTAACCCAGGAGAGAACCTAGGACATAAAGTAGTTACATACAGTAAACTGGACTCTTTTTTGTTGGTTTTGTTTTCAAGACGGGACTTCTTTGTGTAATAGTCCTGACTTTTTAGGAAATTACTTTGAAGACCATACTGGTCTCAAACTCACAGAGATCCACCCGTCTCTGCCTCCCAAGCACTGGGATTAAAGGTGTGCACCACTATGCTCAGCTTAAACTTTTATTTTCCATAAATAAAAACGATTTACCCATTGAAACTCCAGGAGAGCCCAAAGGTTTGGCTGGGTGAAAAGCAAACTCTTGTGCTAGTGGCCCTAAGGACTGACAGTTCCTGCTTACGTCCTGGCTGTCCCCAGTGGGTCCACACTGCCCCTGCTCCTGGGCTTCCTGCATCTTCAGCTTTCTGTCAAATCTCTCATTTGAAAACTGACAATCCGAAGAAATCCTCGGGGAGCAAACGGTAGCAGGCTGGCTGCTTACAACTTCTGAGGGAACAAAGCCTCCATCGGCTTGTGTCCTAGCCACTCTCTTCCGAGATGTAAAAGTCAAAAGTGTTCTTTGGTTGTTAAGAGATACCAAGCAGAAGGCAGACAGGTGATGTAGCATGAGAGAAGGGACAGGGCTTTTATAGAAATACACAGCACACCCCCGTCTGTTGAAGGACAAGCAGTAAGAGCAGAGCTTCCCAATCATCCTTAGAGGAGAATCTTGGAGAAGGGCATCAAGGTAAAACCATGGCAGATGACGGTCAAAGATCACCACTTCTTGCCTTCTCTCATCTTTATTGATTATATCAGAAATATTTTCCCCCCGAGGAACTGTGTTCAGCCCATGACTCTCTGTTAAGAGGTCACATTTCTCCTTTTCTTTGGGGTCGATAGAAGTCTGTCCCAGTGACTCAGAGTCTGGTGGCAAATTGCAAATCTCCCTCTGCACCCCTTGTGTACCCTTTGCTGATTCTAAGGGGTGCTCTGGGGAGTTCAGATGAGGAACACAGCTGCTGGAGATGTCTGTTCCTGGGTTTCTGGGTAAATCTACAGTTTCAGCTTTTGGAGACAAGTCTATCAGTAGCTTCTTCTCCGTTGGTATTTTTGGGCCGCTTCCTGAGTCTGTTGCTCCTTCAGAAGTGGAAATCAACTTAACCAATGGTTCCTCGCTATCAGGACAGGTCAGCCTTCGAGACCTAGCTTTCTTAGGTCTCTGTTCACACACAAACTTATGAGGTCCTTCCGGCCAACTGCCCAAATATGGCTGACTCTCAGACCTGAGTTGTGACTCTTCATCACACAAACTCGCTGTAAAGAAAGCCCAGCAATCGCTTTTGACTCCTTGTTTCTTTCGCAAAGTTTCCCCTGACGTTCTGGTTCCACCCTGATGATTCACGGCAAACTCATCTGGGCATCTTTTATCCATCATCTCTATCTTCTGCATAAATGAACACGGGGTTTTAGCGAATACGTCGTGGGTGTCTAAGGCTGAGTTATGTCTATTCATCATATGCTGTTCCAGCCTCATGCCTGAGCAGCCACTCTTCACTCCACAGGGAAGATGTTGAGTGCTTGTATGACAAGAGGCAAGTGGTACCGGTGGTAAAGTTAGAAATGAGCCCCTCTCCTCTTTCTCCTCCCCGGGGAAGCAGTTCTTAGGTGTGTGGTCCAACTCAACTGTAGACACAGTATTTTGGAAACTGTTTGAGATCTTTCTGTCTTGCCAACTTTGTTCTTCGTGGTCATTTCCACACTCCACTGCTTCATTCTGTAGGCCACCAGGTAAGGGAGGCCCTGGATCTCTCTTGGCTTCTTCAAAGCCTTCCCCTTCACTCTGAGGTGGACCCTGACCTCCAGGTGCAAGGTGACCTAAGGTTGCGAGTGAGTTCTCACTAAAACAGTTGCTCCTTCTCTTTCCTGTCCTGTTTCTCTTCTGTTTGGTTTTGTCAGGCCTGTATCCACCCTTCTTCAAAATTCTTCCTCTGAAATATAAAGAGCAAAATGTATAACAGTTTTTAAGTGATATCAGCACACTCTAAAATATTACTGTGGAAAACTCATCAGTACAAGAGTGCCTGTGTACTTAGTACTGTATTTACAATCACTTTTAATAAGATTTTAAAGTCTGCTACACTGATCTTAGGACACATTGAGGAAGTTTAAAGTTCACAGACACACACTCCTTTCGTAAGCCAACAACTTTATGAAAACCTAGTATTTATATTAGAGATAGTGTGGTATGTGTACAGAATAGGCATCTTATATTTTGTGATATTTGAAAGAGAAGAAGTGGCTGGAAGAGCCTCAGGATGACAGGTTTCCATGTGGCTTTCATGACTGGGCTATTTAGACCAAACGACTGACAATCATGGTGTTTTATCACATTATATGCCGTACTTGATAATGAGCACCTGAGCCCCATATTTGGCAATGTATTTGGAACGGGATCGTCTGTCTAGCAGTGACCCTAAGCTAGAGGCTATGCCACTTCTTTGTGAGGTGTTTGGTGATCAGAGTGGCTGGCAATGTATTACAGCATGTGGCACTGAAGCCAGTATGCTAACCACCCTATGATGCACAGTGTGGCAAGCTATGCCACCGGGAGAGAAGCAGAATGCTCATCACTCACACTAGAAGTGCGTAGCTCTTCATAAGTGAACACAATACTTGATGCTGCTGGGAGTGTCCAACCTGTGGCCCAGGAGCTGCATGCATCCCAGAATAGTTATGAATGTAGCCCAGCATAAAACTGTGAGCTTACTCAGACAATTGTGATTTTTATATGTGTGCTTTTCTGTCTGTCTGTCTGTCTGTAACTCAACTGCATAGTTCTCAATCATGAGCTTTAGAGATGGCAACATGTCTCAATGTCCGAGCGGTGACACTCCTGAAGGATGACGCTAAGGGTCAGTGTTTGGTCCTTTTGGATGATTTAGTGAACCTCCTAATTTTGCACATAAAGATTAGCTTTCCTCCCTTCCACGGTGAATGATCAGAGTCAGAGACAACTGCCTAGAAGGAGAACAAGAGAAATAGGAAATGGGGCTGGAGAGATGGCTCAGTGGTTGAGAGCGCTGCTCTCACAGAGGATCTAGGTTTACTTTCCAGCACCCATGTGGCAGCTCAGGGATCAAATGCCTCCTCTGGCTTCTGAAAGCACCATACATGCACCTAACAAATATTCGTGCATGTAGCCAAAATACAGATATAAAATAAATAATTTTTAAAAATAAATAGGACAGAAACAGCAAAGACAGAACAACAGAAAGACAAGGAAGTCCATAAAGAGATGGATACAGAAGGACAAGAAGGCAAGTGTCAGTTCTCTCTCTCATTCTCATTCATGCGGTGTGCATGTGTATGCACAGGTACACTTGCCTGTGAGTGTCCAGAGGTCAGAGGTCAATGTTCTCTGTCTCTTCTATCACTTACTGCCTAAATTTTTAAGGTCCCCCATTGGACCCAAAGCTCACTGATTTGGCTAGACTGGCTGTCCTGCAAGTCCCCAGGACTCACCTGCCTCTGCCTTCCCGGTGCTGGAGTAACATGCATGCTAGTGTCTGGCTCTCTGCTTCCATATGTAGGTGCTAGGAATCCACTCAGGTCTTTAAGAATATGCAGCAAACACATTACCCACTAATGCCATCTCACCAGCCTCACTGATATGCTTCGTGAGCCTATTCTGGTCTCTGACCAGTATCTTACACTGCTAACTTTTCCAAGGCAGGACATATGAATACTTTGTGTCACCTAACTGTTGCTCACACATTCCCAAGTGTTGGCTTAGAAATATCAGGAAGGAAGGCTGATGTACCTAGAAGCCTCCATCTAAAAAGATACTGCATAAAGGATACCATGCTACCTTTGGTTACGGACTTCATTCATGGTCAGTTCTGTGAACTGGAGTAATCCAACCAACATTCTAATTAACTCCAAAGTGCAATAGTAGCTATAAAATCCACGCCTGAGCTCTCCTAGAACTAAGGAGCCTTGTCTTGCTCTATGATCCTCCTCCCTCCTCCTCTCAAGTGTTGGGGATTACAGACATGTGACATCAGGACCAGCTGCTGCTGCTACCGCTGCTGCTTCTGGTTTTCTGAGTCCCACTATGTGGCCTTGGATGGCTTAGAGCTCACTTTGTAGTCCAGGATACCCTTGAACTCTTGGAGATCTACTTGCCCTTGCCTCCTGGATGCTGGGATTAAAGGCATGTGCCATCACACTCAGCTATTATTATTGTTTTTGTTCTTGTTGTTGTTATTGCCAAGTTTTAAGTTAACATGATGTAAGCTAAAGTCATCTGAGAGGAGGGAACCTAAATTAAGAAAAAAGCTCCATAAGATCAGGCTGGACGTGAGCTTGTAAGGCATTTTCTTAACTAGTAATTGATGGGGAAGGGTCAAGCCTACTGTACGGGTAGTACCACTCTGACTGGGGTGATGGCCCTGGGTTCTATAGGAAGGCAGGCTGAAGAAGCCAGGGGAAGTAAGGCAGTAAGCCGCACCCTCCACGGCCTCCAGGTTTCTGCCCTACTTGAGTTCCAGTCCTGACTCCCTTCAATGCGCAAGCCAAATAAACCCTTGCCCTCCCAAGCTGCTTTGGTCATGGTGTATTATCACAGCAACAGTAACTCTTACTAGGACAACGGTTATTCTTACTCTAGACAGGGTCTCTCTGTATAGTCCTGGCTGTCCTGGAACTCACTCAATAGCCCAGGCTAGCCTGAAACTCTCAGCAATCCTCCTTGCCTCAGCATTCCAGGTGCTGGCTTTAGAGGTGTGAGCTACCACACTTCAAATCCACCGATGCTCTTTGGAGTTACTGTCCTTCTTTCTAGAGACAGTGAGCCAGCCAGGCCTTCTGGAAAACAATCATAAATCAGCAACCCTGCTGTGAGATAAGAGACTGGTGGTGGTGGTGATGGTAACTTCCGTTGGAATGTGTTTGCCTCTGAGGTGGCTGGTCAGTAGATGCATTTTCATCAGGAACATGGATCTATAGTGGAAGAGGCTCATCAGAGTTCTGTCAAGGATTGTCAAACCTGATCTCACTTGTACTGAGTCACTTAAGGATGAACGGCCCTGCTAGGAGAGAAAAGCATCGCTAAGAGTGAGTCATAAACAGGAAGTCGGGAGGGCTAAAGGCGCAGACTGCAGCCTTGACAGGGAGGAAGAAACTAGAACGAAGCAAGGTAAACACATCTGTTATGAGTAAGACTAGATGAGACAATGGCTCAGGGCAGGGTGGGCAGGACCACAGTGTACTTCTCGGGAGTGAGAAGGGGCTCTCAGAGGCGAGCTAACCTGACCAAAGGTAAGAGCGCGTCCTGACGAGGCCCAAACTGACTGTGGAGAAAAGCAGGGAGGGGAATGAAAAGAAAGGGCTTGATGAGTTCACGAAGAAAAGTCACGGGGGGGGGGGGGCAGCTGCACTGCAGAACCCCCCACACCATCTCCAGGGTAGGTGCTCCCTCCAAACAGAGGTCAAAGCCCAGCGGGTTAGAAGAACTCTTACAGCTTTGTGGAAGGCCCACAGGTGGGAACACCCCGAACAGGCCCCAGCGCTGGCTCAGTCATCTACTAGCAGGTGGGATCACAGGTAGAGGTGTCTCCTTTAGAACACGGGGTAACGTTTCCCTCGTGTGGAACGGCTATACAGATGATTCATATAGGTGATCTTAAAGGACATCCAGTTAGCTGATAGGGCAGATGACTGAATCTCTCCTCTTCCTCTATGTGACAATGACACACATCGAGTATTCCCAGCTAGATGGCTGCGTTCTGCCTTAACCTGGTCTTTTAGCTCCTCATGATTAGAACTGTGCCAAGAACCAAGGAGTTTATTCCCAAATCTGTCTACATCAATTATAACTGGCAGGGTAAGGAAGGATGTGGTTTACCTCAGCAAGATGAGATGCCAAAGCAGTTGTTAAAATGAGTTGTGGACAGGATCACTGTAACACTTGTCTCAGAAGTCATGAAGCCCTGTCATCTTGTCTGCATACTGCTTTGAAAATGTCTGTGGGTTCATCTTCCTTTTGTTTTTTTGTTTTTTGTTTTTAAATAAAAACAAACTAGAATTCTGTTCTTGGCAATGCATTGCAGGCATGGCTTATGTGTGAAACAGAGAATCACACATGAAGTTGGGCAAATGCATGGAGAAAAATGGAGTCAGTATTTCTCTCCTATCACCTTTGAAGGTGATTTTTTTTTTCCTAGTTTTTTCTTTTTATTTATATGGGTGCACTGTAGCTGTCCTCAGACACTCCAGAGGAGGGCATCGGATCCCAGTACAGGTGGTTGCGAGCCACCATGTGGTTGCTGGGAATTGAACTCAGGACCTCTGGAAGAGCAGTCAGTGCTCTTAACCACTGAGCCATCTCTCCAGCCCCAGCCTAATACATTTTAATCAAGCCCTTTATCAATATCACCATCCCTGAATCCTTAATCAATTGGTTCAGTCAACTGAATGGAAAGGAAGGAGAAAAATGTTATTCTGGGAGATGATTGTCTGAGTACACAAGTGTAAAAATCTGTAGATGAATTAACAGCATTAATAAGTAAGTTCGGCAAATGCTGTAGGGCATAAAATTAACGTTCAGGGAGACGGCACGGTAGAGTAACAAACCCCAAACTCCCTTCCCACCACAGCAGCACTTGGTAAGGGCTGTCAGAATCCACTTCATCAGGATTCAGAAAGCAGGGTGGCTTTGCAAGGGCTGTTATTAATTAAGAAAAGCCCAGGAGTCTCAGTAAGAAGGCTTTGTGTTGTTTCTTTCTTTGTGTTATAACTTACTGGAACCCAAATGCTGCCAATATTCACGCTGGCCCTCAGAACAGCAAAGTGCATCCCAGCGCAAGCTTCTTGTAGCAGAGGCAGCAGAAAGGCCCTATTTTCAATAATTATGGTTGCTTCAAAGTCTCTGGTCCGTCCATTACTTCCTTTTGTTGTTGTTGTTTGAGATACGGTCTTATGACGTTGCCTTGGCTGGTGTAGAACTCACCATGTAGACCAGACTGCCTTGGAATTCCTAGCGATCAGCTGTGCCTCTGCCTCCCAAGTCTAGGATGAAAGAGTGTACCACTCCACACGGCTGCCTGGCTTCATTATGACTAACTTGTTAACTCGCTCTTGAGAACAGTAGGGGAAGAGACATTTACTGAACACATAGTAAGGCAAATGCATTAGATAGCATATATGAGGCTAGACCTAACAGTGGGACGGACAGTTGACAGTGATAACACTTCTAAGGAAAGGCAGGGACCAGGGCTGGGAATCAGAAGGTCAAAGCCATGGTAGTGTGGTTGGCTGTGCTCCCGCATCTGGCTCAGAGACTACTCCAGCAGGAAGCAGTCACGAGGGCAGAGTTGCAAAGAGCCTTTGTGTGGACAGTGGGGATCATGGAGCAGGGCCCAGTAGCACAGATGGTGTTTGGCCGTCATAGGTGTTGTTTTAATAAATTTAGCAACTGGCTGGGGATACGGTTCAGTGGCAAATGTCTCTCGAGAGCCCAGATTCAGTCTGCAGGCCGATCCTTTAACCTCAGGACTGTGAAGTAGAGGCAGAACTAGGGTTTTCGGCTGCAGCAAGTTCATGGCCAGCCTGAGACACGTACAATCAGAAGGCAATGGGGAAAAGAAAGCATATCTTAAAGTTATTTACTTACAATTCCAAATGTATGCAAGGCTTTTGACTGTATTCACCTGTTCCTCTCACCTCTCTTCCTTCCTCCTTTCTGTTCTTTTGTGACCCACTGTGTTTTATTAGTTTTGCCATGAGCATGGGGGATTAGTCACTTGGGTAAGGTCAACTGACCAGTGGCTGTGGCCTTTGTAGTCCTTATTTTAACATTAAAAAGTTAACCTAAGCAGGTGCAGTGGTGGCGCACACCTTTAATCCCAGCACTCAGGAGGCAGAGGCAGGCGGATTTCTGAGTTCAAGGCCAGCCTGGTCTACAGAGTGAGTTCCAGGACAGCCAGGGCTACACAGGGAAACCCTGTTCGGAAACACCCCCCCTACACACACACAAAAAAAGTTAACATAAACAAAGCCATCTGGTAGACAATAATTCTATTTACTGGGAACTTGCTGATTCTTCTAGGTGTTTTTGATGTGTGAGTCTATCTTCCATGTACTGTCACTTTAAATGTGTCATCACTACTGTACTATAAAGAGATCTAACTTATATTGCTTTGGGACCACGAGAGCAAAGTTCTGGCCATTTCCAGTAGGTCTGTGAACAAACTGTTTTTGTTTCGTTTTGTTGTCGTTTGTTTTGTTTTTAAAGTCTATCTGCATTCAGTGTTAGTAGTTCTATGTGGGTTTTTGTTTTTCTGTTTTCTGTTTTTGAGTCTATCTGCATTCAGAATTCAGAATTCAACCATTTTCAAACTGTCTGGTCTAATTTTTGACTATTTTCTAAGTAGCTGACCCAGCTTTGACGTCTACGGTGCACTATGACAAAAAGTACTTAGGACAGGGAGGCTACTGAACTAACCCACTGGATCTCTGCACACAGACGCAAGCCACCTCCAACAGAAGCATCTGAAAGGCATCCCATAGGGACTTGGTGTGCAGAGCATGTGGCATCTACATTAGCAATTGAGATGCTTCTTAGGGACATGAGTCACTCATCACAATGAATAAAAAGGAGAAGACCCAGACATGAATCCACACACCTATAGACACCTGATATATATATATATATATCCAGAAATGCACACTGTAAAAAAAACCCAAAAAGATAGCATCTTCAACAAAAGGTGCTGGTCAAACTGTCTACAAGAAGAATAATGCAAATGGACCCATACCTGCACAAAACTCAACTTCAAATGGATCAAAGACCTTAGCATAAAACCAGGTACACTAACCTGATGGAAGAAAACGTGTGGACTGGCCCCGAACTCACTGACCCAGGAAAAGATGTTCTGGACAGAATATCATTAGCACAGGTACTAAGATCAACAATAAAGAAGTGTAATCCCATGAAACTGAAAGGTTTCTGTGGAACAAAGGGCACCTCATTAAGACAAAGTGTCAGACTACAGAATGGGAAGAGATTTTTACCAGTTACACATCTGACAGAGGGCTAATATCCACTATATATTAAGAACTGAAAAAATATAAAAAACAAATAATCCAATTAAAAAAATGGGACAGACTCTAAACAGAGAATTGTCAAAAGAGGAAATTCAAGTGGCTGAGAATGCAATGTTCAACATCCTTAGTTATCAGAGAGACGCAAGTCAAAACTCCTTTTGGATTTCATCTTACATCTGTCAGAATGGCTAAGATCAATAAAACAAATGACAGCTCATGCTGGTGAGCTCGTGAGGTAAGGGGGTCACTCCTCCATTGCTGGAGGGAGTGGGAACTTGTGCAGCCCCTACAGAAATCAGTCCGGGGGTGAGGAGGAGGTTCCTCAGCAAGATGGGAAGCAATCCCCCTCAAGATCCAGCTCTTGGGCACATAACCAAAGGGTGCTTCATCCTACCACAGAGACACTTGCCCAGCCACGCTCATGGCTGCTCTGTTCATAATGACAAAACGTTGAATGTCCCTCAGCAGAACAACCAATGTGGCACATACACAACGGAGTATTACTCAGCTGTTAAAAATAAAAAAATGAAACCTAACATCTCAATATACCAAAGGCTTCCAGAATGAATACTGAGAAAGATAACCTTTATTAACATTATGCATCTCGTTTTATTGTTTGGCACAGGGGAACAAGATACTGATAGCACCTGAAACTTAAGAGTTAAAGACAGTAGTAAAGAAATATATATCATATCTAAAAAATAAAAAAATTTGTAGGTAAATGGGTGAGACTAAAAAGAAAAAAATCCCGAGTTGAGGTATCTCAGACCCGGAAGGACAAATGTGGTGTGTATTCACTTCTATGTGGATATCGTTGCTAAGTCAATGATAATCAGGCCACAGTCCACAGAGCCACAGAGGTTAGGTATAGAGTAAGGGACTTGGAGGGGGAGACAGAGCTTAGGAAAGAGAGACGGGTAGTTATGAATGGAGGTAAGCTGGCTGGAATGAGAGGGTCACGTTGGGGGGGAGATGGAAGGGGGAGGTGAAGGAGCCACAGCTAAGGGCCATCTGGGGATTGGTATGGAAACCTAATATAGTCGAAACTTATTATGAAGGTGATCTAAGTGAAATCACCAAATGAAGCTTGCAATCCAGGAATGGATTACATGTCACTGAATTGTTGGCCAAAGGGGTCACCATGGGAACCCCCCGTACAACGCAGGCTGTTGCTCTCCACAAATGGATTAATTGAACACGGAGAAATCCAGCTGGTTCTGACACAGAGCCCTCACCCCCTTGTTCTAGCATCTTTGGTACAGGAAGGTACTCTGCACAGTACCAAAAGAGAAATGTAAGCATCGGTTAGGCCAAAACCTCTTGGATAAACAACGGTGTCCTTCCTTCAAGATATGCTAGGGCAGTGGTGGCACAAAGCTTGTGGGAGTGACCAACCAATAACTGATTTTATTTAAGCCCCCCCCCCCAAGAGATGGAACCCACACCCATCAGCGCTTGGGTGATCAAGAACCCGAGACTAGATAGCCCTGGGGTAAAACCAACTATTACTGTTTTTGAAAAAAGAAGCAATGATAACATTAGCCCTAGTGACATTCTGCTGTACTCACAGATCAGTGTCTTGCTCAGCATCATCAGACATGCTTCCTCCTGTAGCAGATGGGAACAAATACAGAGCCCCACAACCAGACATGCAGAGTAAGACCTTGGAACGCTCACCCCTAAATGGGATGTCTCCATCAAGTCCCTTCCCTCAGGACTCAGGGGACCCCTCGAAGGGGAGGCAGAAAGAGAGTAAGAGGAGGAAGGGATGGAGGTCACAAAGGAAAGAAGGCCCTCAAAATCAACATGATCAAAGCTCTTAAGCACTCAGAGGCGGAGGCAGCATGCACTGGGCCTGCGGGAGTCGACGCCAGGCCTCTGTGTGTGTTACAGCTCCCAGTTTAGTAGTTTTTATGGGATCCCTGAATGTGTGAATGAGTAGGTCTTTGATTCTTGTGCCTTCTCTTGGGCTCTTTTCCTTCTGTCTGTTTTGTCCAATGCCTATGTGTTAAGTTTTTGTTTTTAACTATATTTTAATTTATTATTTATTATTATTATTTAAAGTGAGTACTGAGTGAACTGCTGTATTTGTGCGGGTGGTGAATGAGCATCTAATATCAGAGCTGAAATATAGCCGTTCCTACATCAGTGCGGGTACGCATCCATGCGTGTGCATCCCTTGCATGCACCCCAGTCCTGTCTAGAGAATGGAACACGTGGAAGATGAATAAAAAGGCTCTTGCTTTTGCCCCATTCATCCTTATTATTTAGACTGTTGGTGTATAGCTCACATACATGTTGGTCTATGTGAAGATACAACAGACCCAACAGCTCCTCCACAGTGTGCTCCCGGGGTACTGCACTGGGCTGAGTTCTAGCCACAGGCACTGCTCAGATGGAGCATCTCCCATTTGCAGAAGCTGCTCAGTCTCCACGGCACAGGTGGGGCAACACGGCTTTAAGCCACGCTTCAGGATACATCTGCTTTTTATTTTCTTTCCCTGTTTGCACTTTTCACTGTTTGATTCATAGTATTTCCTAGGAGGGCCCTAGCACATACATTGCCAGAGAAGAGATTTGGAAACTTTCGTAATGGGGGCCAGCTGCCTTCTTGGATATTTATGCATCCTCTGAGTCTTTAAGGACTTATTTCTAAAAGGTTGGAGTCATTATCCATAGAAATCACTGTCTCTTTTATTTTTTAAGAGGTGATCTATACTTGTTTTCCCCGATTGTCTTGCCCTCCAGCCTTGGCTTCCCCTTGTCTATATGTGCTTCACTAAGTTACACACGCACATGTGGAGCTGTGGGATGTTGCTCATTGGCACTGGAGATCACACCTATGACTGTTGAGCTACACACCCAGCAGCTGACTACCAATTAAGAGCATCCGTGTGAATGGTTATGTTCCTGGCTTCAGTCTCCTTGGGCTTTATCAGCAGTCAGTATTGCCATATTTGTTCAACAAAATCATTTAGAAAATGCTACAAAATTAATAGTTTCTGGATGTTGCTGAGTAGGGTGTGTTCCCTGGCCCTTCAACAGCCAAAGAAGTTTCGTGTCAAAGTTTTTTATTTAAAGCCAGAATGTGGGTACAGAACCGAGTGGCTAAAAATGAGTCTATTTTCAATCGTGCGCCATGTTTTTAGCGCATGAAGAAAATCAACCTTCACGTGACTGCCTTAGAACCCCCATGGAATTCTCTTCACTGGTTGACACGGATGAGCGTTAAATCTACCAACTTCACAGGCCACTCGGTGGCAGGATTCAGATGTGGGAAAGAATGATGAAGACTGGAGTCCTGGAGGCACCAAGTCCTCACCCTTCCGCTGACTCCAGGGTTAGTGGATTCACCTCTGGGGACTTCCTAACTATGGGGGTGAAGGAGATACCTTACACATTTAGCACAAACAGCCCAGTAGTTCTGTAGCCTGTCACATACTACCAGATAGAAATCAATAATGATGTTTAGTATCAGTGTCTATTAAAAAAAGGAGGTGGGAGAAAACAAGACGTATTCTCTCCATACTGTAGGAAGCAGAGAAAGCCCTGTCTGGAGTCCTAAGTGAATGTTAACACGAACCAGATCAGACCCCAAAGCCTCAAACCCAGGAAGGAACATTGTAGCCACTCCCTGGGGCGAGACTTGGAGGATGGCAAAGCCTCATTGGGGCCCAAATGGGATTGGTGACAGTGTGCAGAAAAAGTCTACAATAGCTTTCTTCCCCTGGATGTTTACTGCCTAAAGACGGTTCCCCTACAGACATCCCCTGCCAAATTAGATAAACCTGTCTCCTTGTTCAGCTGTATGTAATAAGCCCTGATCTTTGCCCGGCTGTATGCACTAACTCTGAATGTCTGCTCAACACTACAATAAACACATTGAGTTCAGTGCTGTGGTTTTTCTAGCCAGGAGTCTGGACGACCTGATCCCAGCTTTCTGCCCATCAGTCTGTCTGTGTGTCTTTTCTTTATTCCATCACTGCCCTGCCAGTGCAGCATGATGCAAAAGTCATGACTGGGCAGCAACCTGTGAAAGCCACAAACCTGCAGCGTCACGAGAACAGTGATCTCCTTCCTCGACTGTGATTGAAGGCTCACTGTACCAGCATTGCTACTTTACTGCACTCAGCAGTGTTTGGATTTTGCTCACAAGCCTCCTCGCTATCTAGTGTCCTGCCTCTCCTCCTCACGTTTTACAGCGTGATGTCTCCACAGCATCCCCTCGGCTCCGACCTCTAACTCACCAGACTGCCTCGTTTGGTTCCTAGGAACCCGCCCCCAGGTTCTAAGTGGACTGCCTCATTTTCAGCATAATTTGTATTAGATTTCCATGTAAATTTTACCCCGAATATTGTCCCTGTCACTTCTCCATTCAACACTCACTACACGCCCGTGCCTTTAAATGGATACGATACATCCAAGCATCAAGTGGCTGAAAGAGCTAGCAGATTCTTTGCATGGTTTGTCACATAGTTCGTGTGCCTTCCTCTGTGACTGTCCCTTCCTCCCCCTCCAAGGTCTCCTGTCTCCTAACCCTAGAAAGGAATAAGTGAAATTCTCCTTTTAGGTTCTCTAAAGACACTGATTTAGGAAGCCCCTCGGCCTCCCACAGGCGGTCACTCTGGCCAGCTGTGACCTCCAGGGCCCGAGCCCTATCACTAACACATTGGGCCACAACATCAGCCAAGTCTCTCTGCTCCATCACTTCTGTTTCCGTTTTCAGATTTATTCCCCAAACTGGGAGATAGAGATAAATCAAACTATCAGTCATTAACATGGTAAGTGTGAAGCCATCCTCTACTCCCTGGACCCAGGAAAGGTGTAATTCTAATCTTCAGTTGGTAAGATGTGAGGGCGGCACTGTGCACCCGTATCAACCGCTCTCCTCTCAGTTCTCTGAGACTCCACCTGCTCCATCCGAGAATTAGGAGGGGAGAAAACCAGTAGCAGATACTCAAGAATATCTACACCCCAGACATCGAGGGGCTAACCTGTGGTCCTAGCTTATAGTGAAGTACTTATTTAGGCAGATGGAGCCCTCAGCCTTCCCAATTATGCAGTCCAATCCTTCAGGATTTCTACAGAAACATCAACTAACAGGGTAATGATTGGGGACTCTAAAGAGCCCCCACATTCCTTCTCTAGCACAGCAATCAAGCTGCATCCTGACTGGTTAATATCCATGTCATTAACTTCCCTGTACCCACCCCCCACTGAAATGTGCTTCTTGAACCTTGTGTTTCCTATAGGCTAGCCTGTACTGCCCCCACCCCCACCCTCCAATCCCCCAGACCTTCGGAGATTAGTGGGTCTTGACAGGATTAGTGCTGTCCTCTAGCTCAGGTGTGAAACCAAAGGCATGGGCATCTCTCATGAGGAATGTTTGGCTGCGCTGAGGTGAATCTCAGGCTGTCAGTGCTGGCCCCGACTCCTGTGCCCTCATGGAGCACCTGCAGCAGCCTCCCTAGAGTTTTGGATGAAGCCATCAGTAAGAGAACAGATAAGCTGGCCCACAGACCCACTATCCTGTTACGTAATCTCATCTTGGTGTTTATGAAGGCATCTGCTGCCAAGCTACCTCTTTTGACCTCCCTTCTGACATACTTCTATCTGCCCCGGGGAAGAAAGTCAGACACTTGTCCACTGTACCAAAGGATTGAGTTAATAAGCAGAACTAACACCAAATTCCTAAGAGCCATCTTGACCTGCTCCTCACTCAGAGTTCAAGATAACCCTTGAATCTGTCACTCCGGTGGTATTCTGGCCTAAGACAGGGTAAGTCAGCATGTTAGGACAGGGAGGGTGGGAAGCAACCAGTCTCCCAGTGGAGACCCAACTGAGTGGACTCCTACTTCTCAGAGACAAACAAGGAACGGGAACATGTTGGGAGCCTGATGTCCTGTCAGACAGGTGAACCCATTTCCAAAGTAAAGTTCATGTCTTCTACAATAGTGAGGGGAACAGAAATCCAGGGGAACCACATCTTTCATGCTGGTGCTTTCTAACAGAAGAAAATAGGAACCGCCCCCAGGGAATGGTGCCTCTCTCAGGACCAGGACTGTGTACTAACTGGAAAAAGACTAATGACTCAACTAATCGTCACACAAATTCAGAGAGACTCCCATGCTATGTTTAGGTTTTGTTGTTGTTTGTTTTCTTTTTCTAGTAGTGAGCGATCAATTCAGGGCCTAGCACAGGCTCTGTTGCTAAGAAAGTGCCTTTCCTTGTTTGCTTTGCTTTTTGAGACAGGGTCTCACTAAGGCACGAGGCTGGCCTTGAACTCACTGCATAACCCAGGCAGGCTCAGAACTTGTCATCTTCTTCTGCTTCCCATGTGCTAGCTGATAGGCGTGTACCATGCCCTGCCATGTTGTTTCTCCTAACCTAGATGTTGGATAGTTGAAGACTAAGAGCTGATTCTCTGTCACGGGATCTGGAATAGCAGGTGTCAGAAGCCACCCTGACAGATGTCTCACCCTAGTACCTTGAGATCTTTACGATCACAAAAATTAAGACAAATAATCAACTTGGTTAAGTATGCAGTAGCTGAAGTAAGCTACACCTATCCAGGATCAAAAGAGCACCGTTCCCTGGCGGCGGTTATTAGAATGCTTGAGCCCTGGATTCACAAAACTACGTATCTCCCATGTACACACACACACACACACACACACACACACACACTTCTAGAGAGTTCTCTATCAATTCTATACTACAAGAACTGATCCACATCTTGCTTGTGAGGTCTTAATCATTAATAAAACTGATACGCTTTCTTGATGGCCTTTCTCTGCTGAATGCTATGTACCTTGCCTACTAATACGATGTTTACTTTTTTGAGGCAAGGTCTCCCTATGCAGCTTAAGTTGGTCACCAACTTACGAATCTATTAATATTCCATCTCTCAGATACAAGAGTTTCAAATGTGTGTTCCACAGCTGAACAAACACAACCATGTTTCTGCTTCTGCCTTTTTTTTTTTTTTTCTGGGTAAGGGAGCCTAAGAATCGAGACGAGAGCACTGGCATGCTATGAAAAGGTCAGAGCAGACCTAATGTAAGAGTCAACAGGCTGCCTGGATTCTACCCTAGACCCGTGTGGGTCTCTCCTGCCCCTCCTTTACGTGCTTGCTCACCTGTCTACCACCTTCTGGCAACTCTGTCACTTCCGTAGCTGTTTATGGAAACGGAGCCTGCGTCTGCTCAATCTGATGTTCCTATCTTGAATGACTCATTCACAGGAGCCCAGGCAGCAATTAACTAGCAATTTCTCATGGGTACACGAACATCACACGGAACATTATGTTCTATAAGGGGGCGGGGGGGTCCTCCATGAAAAACAAGAGACAGGAAAAGAGGGCTTACTATTTCCATGAAACCTTGCATTTTTTTTTAAATAGTTTTTTTTTTTTTTTTAAAAGGAGTGACATACAAAGCTTGACTGCTTTTTTAAAAATCTGTGTGAGTTGTTTTATGACTGTTCCATGAAATGCATGCTACCATTTTGTCAAAGAAAGGCTTGTTATCCATTAAGCCACTATTCGCTGGTAAATCAAACCCACAATCCACAGGAACAGCAACAAAATACTAACTAGCTTTTCTTCTCATGATCATACTATATTGTAAACATCTAGGCATATGACCTTCCGAACCTCAAACAGGATAGCAGTTTGACTGAATTCTACTAAAAACCCATAGAGCATAGGTGAAAAAAATCTTGCCAGCATCCACAAAGAGGCCCAGGTAGGGCTGGAAGGATGGCTCAGCAGCTGTGAGAACCTGGCCCAGGTAGGGCTGGAAGGATGGCTCAGCAGCTGCGAGAACCTGGCCCAGGTAGGGCTGGAAGGATGGCTCAGCAGCTGCGAGAACCTGGCCCAGGTAGGGCTGGAAGGATGGCTCAGCAGCTGCGAGAACCTGTTCTTTCAGTTCAGTTTTGGCTCAGTCCCCAGAACCTACACAATGGCCTGCAACTCCAGTCCCAGGGGATCTGATGCTCTTTTATGGCCGACACGGGTATTACATGCATGTTATGCACATGCATACAGGCAGGCAAAACACTCATATTCATAAAATAAAAACACATGCATTTTTAAAAGGTGCATGTATCAGTAACTGAATCATTCTATAGGCTAATTCTTGTCTGTAAGTAATTTCGATAAATGAAAAAATGAAACTTTACTCTTCTGGGCCTTTCACAGCATCTCTACCTAGTTTATTCTCTCCTTTGCCTACACTTAGTGCATTTCCAACATCAGAGTGATCATATATAGACGAACAAAGTTGCAGAACTTCATGACACAACTGTTAAATCTTTAGGCCGAAGCACTAACGTCCCCATGCTGCCTACTCCACCTGACCACCTTGTTATGATGAAGGTACCATCATTTGTGAGGAAACTTCAGAAAATTAAGTCACGTGCTCAAAACTACCTTCTCATCCTGCTACTTGGAATTCTAAGTCATGCTAGAGGTTTCTAGCTCCCACTGCCCTTTAGAGTCATCCCTAAGGTAACTTCAAGAAAGTCTAAAGTCACAGAGTCACTGCACTCAAGTGCCCTGAGAACACTTCCAGTGACATCCCTCTTAGAGCTCTTGAGGCTTGGTTCCACACCTTTGCAAGAGAGCAAATCACACAAACATTTTGGTTTTGCCATGTGTATAGATGACACGTTCATACTGTATGATAGTCTATTATATTTACAGGATACCAGCTCATCTTTGTGAAAGGGTTCTACTATATGTGATCTAATTTTCAAGGACATTATTATTATTTTTTTTTAAAAAAAGATTTATGTATATGAGTACACTGTAGCTGTCTTCAGACATGGATCCCATTACAGATGGTTGTGAGCCACCATGTGGTTGCTGGGAATTGAACTCAGGACCTCTGGAAGAGCAGTCAGTGCTCATAACCGCTGAGCCATCTCTCCATCCGGATATAAATTTTTAATGTACATAAATTGGAAGTACTTTGTGGCTTAGAAAAAAGCCCACTAATTTCCATGTAGACTTGGTACAACTTATGATTTTGCTCTTGGTAGTACTGCCTTGACACTGGAAGTTGCTGGTTGTGGTATCTGTGGCAATGGCTTAAAATGATAGAGTGTCTGTACTGATTGACTCGTCCATTCATGAGGTTGTTCTGTAGTATGAGATGCTGAACAGACAGCATTCTGTTCACATATTTCAAATTACCACTTAAATTGATACAATATTCTAAATTGTTTGCTGTCATTTTACCAATGTTCACACTTAAAAAAAAAAAAAGAATTACACAGCAGAAGAGGGCATCGGATCCCACTACAGATGGTTGTGAGCCACCATGTGGTTGTTGGGAATTGAACTCAGGACCTCTGGAAGAGCAATCAGTGCTAATCGATGAGCCACCTCTCCAGCCCTGTTCACACTTCTTAAGGAATAGGCCCCAAGGAACTTTTCTTTGATCATGTGTAGGAAGCAACCTCCAGCTCTGATATTTTACCGTCAGATTGTCGTCAGTCATACCTTCAACCTCACTTGTAACTCTGGCTCTCTTGCTATCTCTATCATATCTACAGTTAGTTTGTCCCTCAAGTCTAACCACTCAGAGTCCTTCCGGAAGACCGAAATCTACTTCCCACTGTTGTTCTCTTGTGAATCACATGATCTCGGTTACATCTTATTATAGGGAGTCCTTTCCAGCATTTTAGTTTTACTTTGATAGATTTGCCAAAGGACTCACTGCTTCAGCTAGAGCCTTATGAAAGGGGTTCCTTTAAAAGTTACTTTAAAAAGGTGGAGTTACTCCTTGATTCGTAGAATGGATTTTGTGACCAGGCATGAGAACAACTAATCTCACTGTATGCTTCCATCAGCATTCGTGAACGACAGACCAGGCGCACAGCCACAGGATGCTTTTTCTCATCGGGTCTCAATAATACTGGACTATACCCAGATAGCACTGCTGTTATCAAGGCTTTGTTGATCCATTTGTTCAGCATAGACAGAATAGCTTCCAAATGACTGATGGCCCTAGGACTTCTGAATTTAGTAAGCAAGCACTAGATTCAACTTAAAAGTCACCAGTTGCCAGAAATCCTGATGCGACTTTTTTTTTAGCTCTTGAAGCCAAGGCTGCTCAATAGCGATCAAAGTCCCGTATGGCACTCTTCCAATAAAAATCCTTAATTTACACCGAAGAGTATTTAGTGTGTCCATCTTCCTCATTTATCTTAACTAGGTCTTCAATAGCAATGAAAGTACTACACGGCATCTTCTTCCAACAGCCAACTTTGGTGTGGTCACCTTCACAAATTACCTTAGCTAGGTTTTCTGGATGATTTGCTACAGCTTCTGTGTCAACATTTGCTGCTGTGACTGCACTTTTCTTAGCGATGGTATCTTTCCTTAGCCCTTGTGAACCAATTTCAGCTAGCTTCAAACTTTCTATACTCAGCTTTAGTAGAACTGAGGTTTTGTTAGGGCCACTGCTTAATGGAATGTTGAGGCTAGTTTCATGTTCCAACCACAGCAGATGTTTATCATCAGAAAGACTAGTTTTTGTGTGTACACTGGAGTACCACTTTGTAATTTCCTTCAAGAACTTTTATTTTTAGGGGCTGGAGAGATGGTTCAATGGTTAAGAGTACTGGCTGGTCTTCTAGAGAACAGCTGCGTTCAACTCCCGACTCCCAACCATGGTGGTTAATCAGCTCTTAACTCCGGTTCTAGGGGATCCACATCCTCTTCTGGACTCCACTGCTATCTGAATACACATGGTACACCCACACATACAGGCAAAACACTCATTCACATAAAATACAGTAAAATTCTTTTTTAAATTAAAAAAAAAATAATCTTTTATTCTGCATTCGAATCACAGCTGATTGCTTGGCACAAGAGGACTAGCTTTTGGCCCATCTCAGCTTTAACCTCAATAATCTCTTATTAAAAAACTACAAAATTAACCATTTTGTGCATGCATGTGCGTGGGGGGGGGTCATGCCATCGTGCAACTGTGGAGGTCAGAGGACAATTTGGTCTCACTGTGTGGATTCTAGGGGATCATCCTCAGGTTCTTAGATTGGCAGCAAGTGCCGTCACCCACTAGGCCATCTTGCTGGCCATTATTTCTAATATTTAATGGAAGTGAGACTTTCCTTTCTCTGGAACACTTAGGACCACTGCTGGGTTAAATCAGCCTACTTTCAAAGATGGCGGAAGATGGAATAACCTAGTCCTAGTTCTCTGTTCCCACCACTCACTCCTACATTGTGCTCATTAGTCATTGTGTAGTTTCATACAAGTAGTCAACAGTTTCATACAAGTCTAGAAAAGCTGTAGGTGAGATCTTAAAACTTAAAAAAGTTAGGGCTAGCAAGATGACTCAGATGCTTCCCAAACACAGACACGTGAGTTCAATATCCAGAACCCACGGTGGTGGGGGGAAGTGGTGTGTACGCTTGCAATTGCAGTGCTGCAGGGAGGGATACAGGTTCGTAGGGCCCACTGGTCAGCCAGCCTAGCCTAACTGGTGAGTTCCAGGCCGTGAGAACCTGTGATTTATTACTCTTAAAGACCTTCCACCTGCAGTCATAGCCTACAGGCATGATACTAAGTGCAGGCTTTACCACCTCCACATACAAAGGTGAGATGGACAATCCTCTAGTGCACCCCGCTGGTGTAGGACTCTAACCCATTTTATCAACTCCTACATCCAAAATCTCATCGAAGTGCCCTTAAAATCAGGTATGGCTGGACTCGAGACTTATTCTAACGCAGAATTCTTCTCAGCCATGAGCCCGGGAAACCAGAAAAGTTATCTCTTCCAAAATTCAAATGGTGAGATAAACACAAGAGAGACATCCTCCATCCAAAAGCAAGAAATCAGAATATGGTAGGCCACACAATAAGTCCTACAATCTGGCAAGGCAAATGCCGATATTGTTTTTATTGGCAGTGACGGTTTTCAGACAGAGCCTTTGTAGTCTAAGCTGTGTATCTAAAACTGACCTTGAATTTTTGGTCCTCCTACCTCCACCTCT
Organism: Rhynchomys soricoides; assembly: GCA_019843965.1. Taxonomy (NCBI): domain Eukaryota; kingdom Metazoa; phylum Chordata; class Mammalia; order Rodentia; family Muridae; genus Rhynchomys; species Rhynchomys soricoides. The sequence continues at coordinate 3,964,237 of JADRCH010000137.1, forward strand.
TGAATGGTGTAGTTACATCTACTACCATGCCAACTGGAGATTGAACCTAGAGCCTTGTGTTATGTTAGGCATTATCAAATTGAGTCCATGCCCAGCCCTTAGATTTAAGTCTCACAAATAATTCTATTTGAGCAAGATATAATGAGTAAGACCTATAATCCTATGATTTGAGACTGAAGCTGTAAATTTGAAGCTAGTCTAGGTTACTTTAGTAACTGTTTAAAAGGAAGGAAAATCTTTCTAGGTTCCATCCTGTATTATTTGGCCTAATGAGTGGCAATTCTGCCTTTAAGGCCCAGGGAAATAACATAACCGAATCCACACTAAGGAGTGGCCTAACTTATATAAGGGCCTGACTCCTCTGCTCTGGTGATAACAGTGGCCCTGCTGAGATCTTCTGGATCAGTGGTTCTCAACCTTCCTTATGCGGTGACCCTTTAATATAGTTCTTCATATTTTAATGACGCTCAACCATATAATTATTTTCACTATTTCACAGCTGTAAGTTTGCTACTGTTATGAATTAACAGTAATGTAAATAGTAACATAAACATGTAAAAATGCTCTTAGGTGACCCCTGTGAAAGAGGTTGAAAACCACTGTTCTGGATCCGTCCTTTGTTGAAGGTAATACAAGCTCACAAGTAGCTCTCTAGACCCACGTGTTGGAATCCCTGAACTCTCAGACTTCTTTCATTTTGTCTCATCATTGACTATTTTAAACTTCAGCTGGCACCAATCTTCTTAACTCTGGCTTTCAGTAGTTTCTGCTGACACAGCTGTCTAGATGCACACCGTTTCCAGATCATTATTTGTAATTTCTCAAATTTGGTCTGAGCATTTTTCTAAATCTTCACGTTTTAGTTCTTCTGGGCTTAGGTCATTCCTCAACTTACCTCTATCACATTTTACTATAAGCAACAAAAGGCACCGTGTCACACCATTAATATTTTCCTTAGAATTGTCAGCTTTAGGAGCTGGCACAATGATTAGCAGGTAAAGGTTCCTGCTATGGATCTGACAACCTGAATTTGATCCCCTGACCTCATATGGTGCAAGTATCAGGTCCAAAGGAAATCTCACTTCCCCAAACTTCAAAAGGCTGTCCAATATCCAGATATGATCTCATCTTGGACTACAGGACTATTTCTGTAGGTTAGATAAAAGTCAGCATTCCTCAGGAACTCGTGAAACTGCTCCCCATCTACGAAAAGCAGTCATTTCCAGTATCTGGCAGAGGGGACAAATGGCTACCCGTGGTGCCTATTTACATATCAAAGCTCACGCTGAGCCAGACACAGAGGTGCAAGCCCTTTAATCCCAGCATAGGGGGCAGATCTCTCAGTTCAAGGCCAGCCAAGGATACCGAGAATCCCTTTCTTAAAAACCACATCAAACCAAACCAGCAAAGCCTCACGCTGACCTCCAGGTTTCCTCAGGACCACAAGTACCTGGCACACACTTCCAAGTCCTTTCCAGCATCTTAGCCCTTCTCACCTCCTTCCTCCACCCGCAGCAACCTCCAGGGGCCTCTCTCCCCAGATACTCACTCTAATAGCTACGCTACTGTCACTATGCCTTCTCTATTCCCGGATAGTCTCCTCGCTTGCAGATAGCCCTGGCCATGTACAGTCTGCAGGTCATGGTCAGTCTCCTTCTTTCTCTGCTCTCCACTCTTCCAGATGCTTTTGGCTGTCCTTTTTCATGTCTACAAACCTTCCCCTTAACCATGTCACAGAGTCATCATATTGTCAGCTCATATAACAAGGAGAGAACGGCCCCTCCTAAGTTTTCTCCGACCACCACACATGCGCCATGGCATGCATGCCTTTCCTCCTGCCTGTTGTGCACAAGCATGTACACACATACACATGCTGAACAATGTAATAAATAAATCTGTGAATCGACTGCCTCTTGTCTTTGAAAGATGTGGTCTCAGTTACTTAAATTGTACTATCTACAGGCACGTTCTGAGTACTAGAGGCTAGAATTTCAATGTATGCATTAGGAAATCACAGTTCAGCCCAAAACAAGTTGGAATAAGTTAGAACAACTATGTTCACTTATCTGAAAACTGAGTGACACTTTTTCCAGACAACATGCTAGCTGACCATGCGATGGAGGGGCACAACAGATGCAATCCTTAACTCAGAGAGATGGCGACTTGGTGGTATGGGTCACAGGCAGGTGAAAAGGGAAGGCGTGTATGAGAACACACTGAAGAAGCACTTTGGGATTCATCAGTCCTGGAGTGTGCACACAGGAAGAACATGGAAGTGAAGCATGTGCAGAGAAGGCAAGCCAATACACTCAAGGACAGCAAAGAAAAAGAGAAGACACAAGGTTTGCAGTTGGTTGAGAAGAGGGATGATGTAATCCAGCATCTTAATTACCACACCATGATTACCTAAGAACAATGGGAAAACAACTGAGGCTTTAACCACAATTACGGTTTTTCTTTTTCTTTTTGGTTTTTTGAGACAGGGTTTCTCTGTGTAGCCCTGGCTGTCCTGGAACTCACTCTGTAGACCAGGCTGGCCTCAAACAGAGATTTACCCACCTCTGGCTCCTCAGCACTGGGACTAAAGGCGTGCACTAACACTCCCTGGCCACAATATGTTTTTATTCTGAAAAGATTACTGGTAGAGAAGGGACAAAGGGGCTGCTGATAAATATTGTTTCTTCACCCGAATACAGAGAATAAGAGCATTCCTGTTATGAAAACCTGTGGAATGTTGTTGTTAAAATCCACATTCAAGAAATATTTTAGGTGGCAAAATTCACAAATACTCTTTGATGGGTTGAAATGAGCTGGGCGGCGGTGGGCATGCCTTTAATCCCAGCATTCCAAAAGTGAGGTAGAGGCAGGTGGATCTTCTGAGAGTTCCAGTCCAGCCTGGACTACAAAGTGAGTGCCAGGACAGCCAGGGATGTCCTGGCACATCCCTGTTCATCACATGTGTTTTCATCACATAGAAAAACCTTTGTCTTAGAAAAGCCACCAAAAAAGAAAAGAAAAAAAAAAAAAAAAAAAAGTTTCCTGCTTGGGGCAGTTGGATCTCTGAGTCTGAGGTCTTCTTGGTCCAGGGCAGCCTATACCCTCTTGAAAAACCAAACCAAACCAAACTGAAAACCAAACAAAACCAACCAATCAACAACAACAACAAACCCAAAACCAAAACACCAAGAAACAAAACAAGCCTGTTTATCCCAAACAACAACAACAAAAAGAAAATGAAAAGTATCAGACTTCAAGTTTTCCCTTTGCAAAACCCAGTGGGAAGGTGAATCTATACATTTCAGAAACTTCTGGAGACCCGGATTTTGAGAGACCACAGGTTTATAGGAGCCTTTCAGGATTGAAAAGGGAAGTCTGATAATGCAGTACAAACTAGAGGTCAAAAGAGAAACACAGGTATAAGAAAATATATTTGGGGTCAATGCCCTTAGATGTTTGTGGATGCAGCTATGAACCAAACAAATTCTAGCAGGGCATGGTGGGTGGGACGTCTTGAACCCCAGCACTTCAGAGGCAGAAACAGGCAGGTCTCTGTGAGTTCCACGCCAGCCTTGGATGCATAGTGATAAATTAAATAATACTTAATCTTCTTATGACAATAGGACAGTGCAAAGAGGAAAAAGGTGGGGCATTTTATTCAGGATTGGGCGGGGGGGGGCCAAGAACAGTAAAGATGGAGAATATTATAAATAAGAACCATATCACGTAGAATTAAAGGAGAATTAATGTCTATGAATGTACATATCTATTACTCCTGAGTCACAGCTTCAAGGTCTTAATTTAGATTAAACTAGTTGCTATGTAGATAAAAATTATGGGGTAGCAAAAGTGGGGAGGAGGGGACAGAGACATTACTACAACCAAATGAGAAATGATGAAGTCACTGGACAGGACGAGGAAAGAAACCTGCCTACAAC
>JADRCH010000137.1:3974776-3993606 GCA_019843965.1 Rhynchomys soricoides
CACATATTCTATAAATCACTGTATACACATATTCTATAAATCACTGTGTATACACATTCTATAAATCACTGCGTATACACATTCTATAAATCACTGCGTATACACATATTCTATAAATCACTGTGTATACACATATTCTATAAATCACTGTGTATACACATATTCTATAAATCACTGTGTATACACATATTCTATAAATCACTGTGTATACACATTCTATAAATCACTGTGTATACACATATTCTATAAATCACTGTGTATACACATATTCTATAAATCACTCTGTATACACATATTCTATTCATTATAATCTAGAGGCTGACAACCATAATCATTCTCCCACAAGTTTTTAAAGTTTAACTAAATCAACACTAATATACCATCCAATGTTTCCTCTGAAAATTACAATGCACAAAACAGTGAGAATTCTTTAGGCTTGAAACAGTTGACAATTTGGAAGGCAGAGAAATAACTCAGAGGTGAAGAGGACCAGGTTCAGTTCAGTTCCCAGCACCCACCTGGCAGCTTACAACCATCTCTAACTCTGGTTCCAGGGGAATCCAATGCCTTCTCCTGACATTCTAGGGTACTACATGCATGGCAGACACACGCACGCACACGCACACACACGCGCGGGCGCGCACATACACACACATACACACACAGGAAGAACATATGCACAGAATAAAAACATGACAATTTGAATCAACTAAATTGGAATCAACCTAAATATTGCTTTATATATGTATAAAAAAAAAGATCAAAACAGAAACAGATGATCACTAATGGCTCTTCTACAATCTATTTTAACGAACAAAAACATTTTGTTACCCTGAGGACAGTCTAAAGAAAAAATCTGGCATATATACAAAGAAATTATTGTTTTAATAGTACCTTAATTAAAAAAAAAATATGCCAATAATTTTTTTTTTGAGACATGGTTTTATTGGAATTTGCTATGTCGGTCAGTCTTGAGGTTGCCTGCCTCAGGATGTCAACATTACTCTGTAATGACAGCCATCTCCAACAGAATATTTGTCAACCCCCAATACAATTTTTCTTTCCCAGTAAACATACAAAAATATAGTTGATTATTTAAGTGTGAAAATATTCATAAATTGTTCAATCCATAAAACAACTTTAAAATTACTAATTTAATCTACCCGTTATACCATCACTGAATTATCTCTCCTGAGTAACCATACTGTCAAATGAAACTAAGACTTTCCACAACTCTGGTGTTAACACATCCCTGTATACGCAGTGTAGATTAAAAAGTTACAGTGTAGCCCTTCTCAGTTAAAGGACTCATATCGGCATACATTTGCACGCCAGTGGACTAAGAAGTAAAAACATTTGTTCAAGACACTACTACTGACAGTAACAATGAATTGTATTTCTCCAACATTTCAAAGGTCTTATAGTTGATTTAACACACTACTCATTTATCATTACTCAGAAAACTGGTTTCTGACAAGTATGTAACAAAAATTTAAATAAAATAGGAACACTTTGAAGAAAATTTACAGTATAAATTTCATTTGAAATTATGAATTCTTTTGAAATTTATCAATATACAAAACTAGAAAGTTCAATAACCTATATTAGATAATAAGCTTCAAGTACCTAAATCAACTGTCACTTCAACAACAAACCCAATTATTTTATTTCATAATTTTACTTTTAAACAGATAAAATACATAAAGCAATGTTTTCCTTAATGGAGGTTAATGGAAATAAAACTACCTTCTTGAAAAGCAGTACTAAAGTTCACTAGCTCGCTCACTGGTGCCTTAGTAATAAGACTGTACAACAAAGGTAACTATAAAGGTGTTTAACAAACAGGGAGTTAATTTTACTCAAAGGCTAAAACCAAAGAAAACCCCAAATAATCCTAATTTGATTTTTCTGAATTAGAATAGAAGCTGTGCCTCACCTTAAATAGGACAACAAGGCCACTCAACTCTCCAGACGGACACAACACCATAGTAGGGTGTGGCACTAGTATCATTTAAATTACATTCAAATGAAGAAAAAGATGCAGAAAACTAACGGGTAAATTTTGCACTGGCTTTTTAGCACCCAGTGTCTTATGACTAGTTGATTTTAGTAATTTTCATTGCATAGTTACTCATTACTGTTATTTTTTTGTTGGTTTTTTTAAAAATTAGTCACAAGGCTTAACTAGTTTTCTACCTTCAAAAGGTCTTAAGGAATGCTGACTTCCCTGTTTTAAACAGGATTTGTAATTTTAAAAATTAAACAGAAGGGTTGGAGAGATGGCTCGCAAGTTAAGAGCGCTGACTGCTCTTCCAGAGGTCCTGAGTTCAATTCCCAGCAACCACATGGTGGCTCACAACCATCTGTAATGGGATCCGATGCCCTCTTCTGGTGTGTCTAAAGACAGCTACAATGTACTCATTTACATTATATAAATAAATCTTTGAAAAAAAAATTAAACAGAAATGATTAATGACCTCTGAATGATTCTGTTTGTCTTCTGTTTTTGGGGGGACAAGGTCTCACTGTCCCTAGCTGTCCTGGACTTGCTCTGAAGACCAGTCTGGCCTCAACTCAGAGATCTGTCTGCTTCTCTCCCTCCCGAATTAAATATTAATCAGAAATACAAGGAAATAAATCTGCCAAAAATAATCTAGAAATTTACTTATCCATAATCTGTACTTGCTTGCAAAGGCAAGCTTCTATTCTGTCAAAAAAAAAGTTGGCTAACTAAGAGCTTATTATTAAAAACAAAAACAAACAAACAAACAAACCCCACCTGATTAAACTGGGCATGGTCCCAGTACTTGGAAGATAGAGATAGGTAGATCTCTGAGTTTGAGTGTAGCCTGGTATATAAAGTGAGTTCAAGACAGCCAGGGCTACAGAGAAAACTATCTTGAAAAACCAAACCATACCAAAAAAACCCAAAACAAACAAACAAAAATCCTCACTAGACTCTGTGACTCTGAAATAAAGCTTCTTAATCATGTGTGCATGTCCTAGTCTATGCGTATGAGTACAGGTGCTTTAGAGGCCAGAGGTATTGGATCCCATGGAACTGGAGTTAGCAGGTTATGAGCCACCTCATATGGCTGCTGGGAATCAAGCTTGGGTCCTATGGAAGGGCATTTGCTCTTAATCATTGAGCCATGTCTCCAGTCCTGCACAGTTTCTTAAAGACACAGCATATCTAACAGTTGTTTTACCTATCCCTAAGCTTAATTTTTTTAGTATGATTTTCAAACTGTATAAATCTAAACAACATACTGGAAAACACAAAACTAAATTAAAAGGCAATCTTATGTTAAAAAGGGATGTATAATGTATATACACATATACACCTACACCTACATACAAGCATGCGTTAGCATATTTTTACTATGTATTTAGCTAAGATGAACAAATACAAACACACATGTGCTAAACAAGACAAGAAGACACAAGTTGGGATCTACTCACACATGAGTAGCACAGAAAGCATTCAGGTAACTGCAGGCACAGTCTCTGACTAACAGCAGCGTAAGGAAGAGACCTAGTCTGCAATACTGTGTCTAGTTTTCAGTCTCACAACTTGAAAAAAACATCAGCAAAATGTTTTAAAATAACACACAAAGATCACATGATGTAAGATAGAGTATTTAGGAAAAAGTTTGAAAGTCATAAAATACTAAGATGCATACACACGACCATGATAAATTAGCTGTTAAAATTACATTGCAATTAACTAGACTTTTCCTTAAAAAAATAAACCATGCACACTGGAAACCGAGGGACTCTAGTAAGAGGAGGTGGGGTGTCCTCCCTGTACTACTCTTTAGGGACAGCCGAGGCAAAGCTGGGTTTGAAGACTGACATGGATTACAGGCTCTGCAATGAAAGGTACAGCGAAGTTTTAAATTCTAAGGAAGAGAACAGAATCTTAGGAAGCAGGCCAAGCAGGGAAAGAAACAGCGGGCTTCGCAGTAAGAACGAGAGCCTGGAGAACACACTTCACAGGACAAAGGTTCTCTGCCGAACTAAGTAACTGTCCAGAACAGTTTATATCAGAATTCTACTACACCAGCCTGAACACCAACAAAACTGAACCACCATCAGAACTGCCGCCAGGTTTTTAAAATACATGCCTCACCTCGCCTCTATTGCCCGTCGACAAATCCAACTAGAAAGGAGTAGGGAATGGTCTAAGAATGATGTATCTTGTCACTGGATTATGTGACCCTAGAGAACAGAGAGCCTCCCCACCTCTGTTCCCCCGGAGAGGAAGGGTCTTCACATGCTTTTCTGTGTTGGTCCCACTGAATTCATCACAATAGAGATGGACATAAGTACATAAATGATCCAGGAGATGATTAATAGACCTACTGTCTAACACCTGCTGGGAAATTCTGTTTGAACTAAGTTGAAATGTTAATTATGGCTTAGAGCTAATTTTGTCACATTATGAATTAGCTGAAACATAATTTACTGGTAAGCCAAATTAAAGGAATCAACTATAAAGTATTCTATAAAAAGCTGGTATTTCTGTATATTTAGGGTAATGAATCGAAAATGCTGGGTTTTATAAAAATTTAAAGTATGAACTATTAAAAAAGCAGTTCAACCGTACTGAAAAATAGACAGAGTAGTCCAAAATACAGTTTTGGGAAAAAAAAATCCTAATTCTTTTTTCATTCTACCAGTCACAATAACCAGAAGTATTATTACAAAAGATTATAAAAACATTTAAAATACAATTTTATGCAATTTTTATTTGTATTTTAGGATCTAAACAACTTGCAGGAACACCCTTATGAGGCAACAGAGTGGTTTTATTTGAAGCTATCAAAGGTCAAGACGGGCTCACTACTTTACTCTCAATACGTCAGCTAAAACAGCCAACTTCTTAATAGTCATCTGTGATAGATACTTGACTCTGTGAGCCTAGAGAGCCTCCCCACCTCTGTTCCCCCTGGAGAGGAAGGGGTCTTTGTATGTTTTTCTGTGTAGGTTCCACTGAATTCATCACAATGGAGATGGACATTTGAAATTCATAACGATCCAACATCTGAGCAATCTTCTTTCGAGACACACCATGTTTATTCCTCCTACCAAAAAAAAAAGGGGGAAGATTTTAAATCTTTTTTCTATTTTTTTTTTTACAAAGCATAGGTTTAGAGATTGAGCTGTTTTACAGTTATAGTATAAAGTCTCAATAATATTTTATAAACACAAGAAGACATACTTTGCTTTATACAAGAAAATTCATACTTGCTATTTCAGCAGACAACATTAACTACCTACACCTTCCTACAGAACAGCTCACTGAAAACATTAGGTATGCAGCAGAATAAAAGATGTTTTCTAAAATTTGTTTTGTTCAAGAGAGAGAAAGATCGTGAAGTTAGAGGGTGGGGTCTGGGAAGTTAGAGGGTGGGATCTGGGGGGTGAGGGAGAGGAAAGAATATGATCAAAATATATCACACGCAATCTCTTAAAACATTTAAAAGGGGGGAAATTCAAAAACTTAAAAGGAAAAAGATTACAAGAGAGTGTTTTGAGAATTACAGAAAAAAATGGACTTCCTAGTACTTATCAAAAAATAAAAAATATTTATCACTTTATGATACTTTTGTATCTTGTTAATTAATTTATTCTTATTGTTTTTGAGGCAGGTCTGTTGTTGTTATTATTATTGTTATTATGTTATTGGGTTTTTTGAGACAGGGTCTTAGTATGTAGCTCTGGCTGTCCTGGAACTCACTATGTAGACTGGGCTGGCCTCCAACTCAGAAATCTGCATCCACCTGTCTCTGTCTGCCAATCACTGGGATTAAAGGTGTGTGCCACCATACCCAGCTTTTCCTACTTCATTTAAAATTTTTAGGGTTGGAGAGATGGCTCAGCAGTTGGGTAAGAGCGCTGACTGCTCTTCCAGAGGTCCTGAGTTCAATTCCCAGCAACCACATGGGGGCTCACAACCATCTGTAATGGATCCGATGCCCTCTTCTGGGGTGTCTGAAGATAGTGACAGTGTACTCATTTACATAAAATAAAAAAAAATAAATCTTTAAAAAAAATTGTATTACCAGGACCTTATTATTAGGACTACAGTATGATACTGATTTAAAATTAGATACAAACAATACATCATATATGATTTTATTTATACATGTTCATGTAAGCTGGAAAAAGGCAAAATTAAACCATAATATTAAGGAAAAAAGTTACAAGGTAAAATTTCCAAAAAATGTAAGCAGTAAGGGATTATTAGGTCTTCCCCCAAAACACCGCCACCACCACAACCACACTGGAGTGTGCTAAGTTTCTGAGAGAACAGCTGTGTTCTCATACTAAGCTGACGGTCGAGTACGTGTCACATCTAGCTTACATCTTTATAGTGCTAGGATTACAGGCATGGGACACCAAGCCTAGCTCTTCATGTAAGTTTGTGAGTTCTGGACAAGAAAAGTCACTGAAATACTCAGGCCTTTGGATAGTTTATTTACTCTGATAGTTTCTTACTCTATGGCTCTGACTTTAAGACAGCACCCAGGAACAGGCTTGCTCTATTGGTAGTATTGTTCTTGCTTTACTAATTTTTCCTACAAATAGGCCACAAACACATTGACTTTTCTAATCTAATGGGGTGTTTTTTGTTATTGTTGTTATTTGAGGCAGGGTTTCTCCGTGTAGCCCTGACTGCCCTGGAACTCACTCTGTAGACCAGGCTATCCTCAAACTGACAAAGAGAATGCCCCGCCTTGCCTCCTCAGTGCTGGGATTAAAGAAAGGCCACCACACCTGGTCCTAATCAGTTTACAGCAGAGCCAGAAGGGAAAAGCAAAGAGACACAGGTTAAAAATTGACAAGAAATACAGTAGGGGAATTTCTCATTGGTAGATCACCAGCTTGGAATGCTTGAAAAGCTAGGTTCAGTCCCAAACATGACAACTGAAATAAAACTTTAAAAAGTTGGTAAAATATGACTAAGGGTCATAATCAGCTATTTGATTCTATCCGATTCTTCCAAAATTCAAATTATGCTACATATCAGTGAAAATAAAGTGCTGCTAATTTAGATTAAGAAAGTATTTTGCTAGGCATGTGGCTCACATCTTTAATCCTAGCACTTGAGAGGCTGGGGTAGACAGATCTCTGTGAGTTTGAGGCCATCCTGGTCTACACAGTGAGGTCCACGACAGCTACACGGCAAGAGTGAAAACCCATTTCGAAAAAAACAAACAACAAACCAACTAAAAAACCCTAATTACAACAGTCTCTCAAGCATAAACGAAGTCATAACTACAGGACGGTTTAATCACTCAGTTGTTTGTATGGCATGATTCAGCTATCTTTAGTTTCCAATTTCTATCTCTTCTACCCCAAGTGTAACACGTATAGTGTGGCATGTAAACAATGACAGTCGGACAGTATCATTAGTATATAGTTCACAAGCCACAAAGAGAGCAGTCAAAGGAATGAAAGATGGAGAAATCGTTGGGCCCCATACACAGAACAGTAGCCTGAGGGTTAGGGTGCAGTTTATGGGAGTGTGTGTGTTTAACGTGCACATACTAGGGCTCTATACACACCAGCAGAAAATAAAGGACCATTTGAAGCAGGATGGGGGACAAACTCTTGATGGAAGGTACAGAGTGAAAAGGGCAGTTTAAGGGACGGCCATCTCCACAACTCTATGCATACTCTAAAAATTGCTCGACTGTTGTCACTTTAAATGAGTAAGTTGTAAAGCATATGAATTATACCTCAATAAAACTGGTCCCAAAGAGGAAAGGAATCAAAGCAGGGAAAGGAACGAGTGAAGAGACAAGCAGTGGCATGAAGGGAAGGCACCAGCAACACAACCAAGAGCTAGGCTCCAAGTCGGGAGTCCACAGTCTTTCACAAGTCTCTCTGAAATCTGCAGAGATCTGAAGGGTGCTTGCCCAGCATGTATGAAACGCTGGGCTTACTTCACCAAATATGATATAAAAACAAAACCTCCAACAGCCCAGAAACAAAACTCACAAGCCCTTAGTTTTCTTGGGCAGTAAACAATCTATTCACAGAAACTAGAGCATGCAGACTCTTATTTAACATGACCGGTCATAATTTGCAGCAGAAATATTAAGATGTCTGAAACGACATATTATCTCCAATTCTGATAGGTAAAAAAACAAGCTAAATACACATTACCATTCTAGAAGAAAAAACAAAAACCAGACAAACAAAACTGCAATTCCCAAACTCTGAGATGCCAAGGATGGAACTATGGGAAGATGGAAAAAGTCAGACAGAGCAAGATGAAACACAAGGTACACAGGTGATGGCGACAGAGCAAGATGAAAACACAAGGTACACAGGTGATGGCGACAGAGCAAGATGAAAACACAAGGTACACAGGTGATGGCGGAGGGATGACGGCAAAGCCCTCATGTCACATCATCAGTCAATAAACTTATATAAAAGAATTCAAGAAAAAGAACCAAGCACATTTAGCAAAACATAACTGATAATTTTGACAAGGCAATGCTCTTCAAAAACTTGTTCCTCTTAGAAAATAAATAATCCCTGGTCCCAACTAACAAAGATGACAAGCAAAGCCAGAGAGAAACTAACCGTGCAACGATAAATCAAAGACACAACATACGGATTTAATAAAAATGAGGCTCTTACTTTTCTAATTCTTCAGGATCAAACTTCCACCAAGTCTCCGGTTCATGAAACTCTACTCTGTATCCTTTTCCTATGGCCTACACAGGGGAGGGAGAAGACAAAACCCGGAGAACAATCTTAAGGAAAGGAAGACACATAGGCACAAGGTTTATCTGGCAACAGGAAGACTGCTCAACCAAGAAAAATGCTTCTTGGTAAATGTGGCTTAGAAAAATGTTAAGGCTGCGTAACTGGACGAATTCCAAGTACTACCTTCAAGTCCAGGAGTAACTAAGGAGCTGCGCACGTTCAAACATCATAAACACCATTCTCTTTATTTTAGGAGACTAACATACCTAACCAGCCTATTTAGAAAGCAAGGGAAAATAAAATATCTTAATGATAAAGATCAAAGACTAACCTAATTTTTAGAATATGAAAATCTGTTAATAATAAATAAAAACTTGCATGTCTACTATTTACCATTTCCACATACGGTTTCATTTCCCAGGCTTGTGTATTAGTGTTGTCTATTATAACTGGAGATCGCCCCTGATCGATAGCTTGTTTTGCTGAAATAAAAACGTATAAGTAAAATTTAAATATCTGGTAGAAAGAAACGATACATCTTTGCATTTAAAACAAAAACTGTAGCATTTCTTCAATTAGTGCCATGAAATATAAGACATGCCAGGTATATGCTTTGGATTGGATGTTGGTTTTAACAAACACCTCAATAAGTTCGCAAAAGCCATCTTGGACCATTTTGTTCACTTAACAGCTAATGAAGCTTTCAGTCTAGACCTAATCTCATTAACAGGAAATATAGATGATAAAGACACAAGAAGCAAAGATTTACTTACATAGAAAAAATTTTTCAAATGAAAAGTCTAACAAAACACTGAAAAGCAACAAGAAGTCTGCTGTTTTATAGGTCAGAGTGGAAGGCAGTTCTGTAAAATCAACACGACGTGAGAGCCGGTGCAGACAGAAAAGCACTTACCATGCAAGCCTGAAAACCAAGGCCACTCCCTGAGCCTGCATAAAAAGCAGGGCAATGGTGAGCATCCCCAGTCCCAGAACTCTTATAGCAAGATGAAGGCAGAGACGGGAAAACAGACTTTAGCCTGGACTATAGAGCATACCCTAACTCAAAACAAGATGGAAAGAGAGAATCACTCCTGAAAAAAGTGTTCTTTGATCTTCACACACAGACTGGCACATGTGTACCTGCCCTCACACATACATACAAAAACACACATATAATAAGTAAAACTGAAAAGTAATTTTTAAGTGATGCATTTGAAATGTTAGGGTACAAGAAAGACACCCACAAGTAAATGTCATCTACCAAGCGGCTCAACAGCACAAGGGAGCTGTGTCATCTACCAAGCGGCTCAATAGCACAGGGGAGCTGAGTTTTGTGGATTCTTAGAATCATGTGTGAATGAGGAGAATGCAATCTAATTCTAACTATCACCTGTGCCAACGCCATCTACTGACTAAGAGGGAGAAGCGCTGTCACAGTGATTTCTTAATGGCAGCAGTGTACGTATACCTCAGAGATAGCAGATGAGAAAATTAACTTCAGAAAATTATAAAAATTGAACGCAAAGACAGAAATTTTCTTGAAATACAGGACTCGGACCACTAAATTCAACATAATGTAACGAGGCATCTTCCAACATGCATTTCATGGACCACATGAATTTTTCATGGACCACAATTTTTTTTTGTAACTAGACCGCACAGTTCTCAGGAGGACAGGGTTGTGCTGCAATGTCAGAGGATTGGAAGCCCCTGTTTACAGGAGGAGGAGGAAATGCCCATCGTGGGCTCCAAGGTTTGAACAATCTACCCCTTGATAGTAGCGACACTGTTTGAAAGGCCAAAGTACTTTTAAGAGGTGAGGCAAGGCTGGGGTGGTCATTGGGGTTGAGCTTGTGAGGTTTAAGAGTCTGACTCCTGCACTTGTCCTGTACTCCCTGACGGTGTGATCAGATGCTTCAGCTCCTGTTATGCCTTCCCTGCCATGTATCCCTTCTTAAACTGTGGACCAAAATAAACCCTTCCTCCTTAAGTTCCTTCTTGCTGTGTACTGGGTCTCAGGAAAAAGGAAATACCTGATACAGATGTTAAGGCAGCACATCTTAAAGACTAGTTTAATGCCGTACTTGCTGAACCATCTTATCAGCTTAAATGTAGGGTTTAAACAAAGTTACAGTATGCATGTTTTTTAGATAGTTCTAGATCTAATACACATTATAATCATTTAGAAAATTAAAAACAAACAACTTAGAACAAGGCAGATGGCTCAGATGTTAAGAGCACTGGCTGCCTCTCCAGAGGATGCAGGTTCAATTCCCCACACCCACAACTCTCTATTGTGGTATACCTCCGTTGGCTCAAAAACTATCTGTAACTCCAGTACCAGAGATCTACATCCAGATAAAATACCTATACACATAACATTTCTAAAATAAAAACATTTTTAAAGGTCCACAGCTGCTGGGCAGTGGTGGTGCACACCTTTGATCCCAGCACTCAGTAGGCAGAAGGTGGTGGATCTCTGAGTTCTAGGCCAGCCTGATCTACAGAGCACGTTCCAGTATAGCCATAGCTACACAGAAACAAAAACAAAACAAAAAATTTTAATTTAAAAAATTTAAAGATCCACAGCTTTTAAGTCTCATTTTAAACTGAAGCAAAATCTCTAAGTCTAATCCCTAAGGAGCCTGCAATTTTTTAAAAGGGTGGGTGTCCTGGCTGGTTCTGTGTCAACTTGACACAAGCTGGAGTTATCCCAAAGAAAGCTTTCAGGCGAGGAAGCCTCCATGAGATCCAGCTGTAAGGCATTTTCTCAATTAGTGATCAAGGGGGGAGGGCCCCTTGTAGGTGGTGCCATCCCTGGGCTGGTAGTCTTGGGTTCTATAAGAAAACAAGCTGAGCAAGCCAGGGGAAGCAAGCCAGTGAGTTACAACCATTCATGACCTCTGAATCAGCTCCTGCTTCCTGACCTGCTTGAGTTCCAGTCCTGACTTCCTTTGGTGATGAACAGTAACATGGAAGTGTAAGCTGAATAAACCATTTCCTCCCCAACTTGCTTCTTGGTCATGATGTTTGTGCAGGAGTAGAAACCCTGACTAAGATGGGGGGGGAAAGGATCCCTCACCTGATACAAATGGACTGTCAGGATTGAGACCATACTCATGGTGTAAAGAAACTGACCCATGTCTTCTAAAATAAAGTATTAGAAAGGGTTCTTTTAGTATCAACCTGTATATTAAAACTAAGATAGGTATTTTAATTAAGATTTAAAGACATTAGCATTATTCAGGGTAGAAATAACTTTCATACTACAAAACAAAGGTATCAGAGTTCTTTGAATTATTCATAAGGTGTAAAAGAAGAAAACCTGCTGAAATGTCCCCACCTCTATTTTATCAGTTTATATTGGTAAAGTATTTATAGTTCAACCCATTTTATCTAAATTCACCGATTCTTACAATCTTGACCAGAGAGGGCAAATAATTATCATGTCTTACATAAGAAGAAATTAGGACTCCGATCTATTAACAGTCTGTCAAAGTCATTCGGTTGGTAAAAATCTAAGTAAAAAATAAAACCTAGGTATGACTTGTAGTTAAGTACTCCATCCCAGGAGCCTTGGCCCAAAACAAACCTCTGTTCTGGTTCCAGTCATGGGCATCACCAAGTTGATTAACATTGTACCTGTACCCATCTTGATGATGAAAATAGTCATCAGTGCTGAACACGATGCCATCACGACTCTGACCAAGCAGAATTCTGTTAACAGAAGAAATCATAAGGTCTATAACCAGACAAAGGAACCACGAGACAAACAAATTAGCAATGGAATCTTAACACTGACTCCTTAAGGCACTGCGGCAGAACAGCAGAGGAAGCGACCCTTTCAGACTGTTCTACTTTAAAGATCGCTTCATACTTCACTCTATCCAACAACAGACATGAAAACTGTAAACCGGCATTTGTATTGTGACTTCAGAATACCATGCACTGCTTTCCAAACAACACCAGTTACCAGCTGTGCCTGCTTTAGCTTTCTGTGAATTGGTATTAAGAACCTAGAAATGTTTTGCTCTGGTACAAGTAACCTAAAAATCAAGTAAGATTAAGGAGGCCATCCATCTGGGAAAACATATTTGGCCAAAGACAGCTTTCAAGCTCATTTCCATTAAGCACAAACATACATGACTCACACGTGAGAGTAACAAAGAGCCCAAGACATAAGATTGAAAACAACCTATGACTATCTAAAGTATAGCAGACGTTTAAACTTTAGAGTGTTACATAAAATTAATCACTGAAAACTAAATCAAATTTTCTCAGATCATATCAGTAACAAGTAAGTTCTGCTTTAAAAATAAAAACAAAAAAATGATAGCATCTTACAGTAATAATTAGTAAGTAGGGAAATGTAGACAGAAAGACAAACAATGGGGCTGGAGAGATGGCTCAGCGGTTAAGAGCACTGACTGCTCTTCTCGAAGTCCTGAGTTCAATTCCCTGCAACCACTTAGTGGCTCACAACCATCTGCAGTGGGATCCGATGCCCTCTTCTGGTGTGTCTAAAGAGAGCAACAGTGTACTCACACACATAAAACAAATAAATCTTAAAAAAAACAAAAAGACAAGCAATGGAATTTGAAAAGAATCCACAATCCCAAGCCACCAGTTCTAACCTGAAGTTCCTAGTTAGTCAACCACCAGTTCTAACCTGAAGTTCTTAGTTAGTCAACCACAGGGTTATTCCACAAACAGCAAAAGAAACTCAACTCCACTATACTTACTTTGGCCTGTACAAGTAATTTACATAAACTCAAAGAAAGAGTGTTGCTCTTGAAATTATAATTGTTCCCTGATATCAGCAAGGGAGACCCTTCAGGTACCAAAACCTGCTGATGCTTAAGCCTTGTGTATACAACTGTGTGATGTTTGCATACAAACTATACATGTCTTCCATATACTTTAAATAATTTTTGGATTACTGAGTATCTAAAACAATGTAAATAGCCATATACACTGTATTGCTAAGAAATGATAAGAAAGAAATCTAAAGCAACAAGAATTCTGAATATCAAGAGGACGTCCATAATCAGTGAGACTGGGAGTGTCCTGAGAAAGGGAACACACAGAAAGACAAGGATTTGGATCCAACAAAAAGTATTTTGAAGTTTTACTATTCCCTCTCAACTACTAAGCAAATAACCAGGAGCTGTGCAAATGTGAAGTACCTGGAAGGGGTGGGCAGTGAAGAAGTACGAAATACCTTAAGAGTGAAACAAGCTAGTTCTGAGATGAGTCAAGAGCACTTCCTACCACAGGGTCGTAGGGGGACATCAACCATTTTATACACATACATAAAATGAGTACACTGTAGCTGTCTTCAGACACACACCAGAAGAGGGCATCAGATCCCATTACAGATGGCTGTGAGCCCCCATGTGGTTGCTGGGAACTGAACTCAGTGCTCTTAACCACTGAGCCATCGCTCCAGCCCTGACATCAACTATTAACAGGACAAATGCCACTGCCCCTCTCCACAGCTTAGAAAATCTTCTAATAAAAATAAATGTCTCCAAATAGGCAAACTTACATTTCTAGTTACAGGATTATAGGGTATTACATTATTTTATAACAAATTACATTAATCAAACTAAATGGAAGTGAAGGTTTGGGTTATCTGTGTACTTCTCTGGGAGAAATGGAGTTGGATTTTTATTACAGAGAAGACTAAGGAAGGCATGAAACCAGCTAGGGTGGGGACTGGGAATGAACAATTACATATAAAATGCTACAATGGCATTGGTTAGTTTGTATAATAGCCTAGTTTCAAAAAACTATAGAAGATTTTTAAGTATTTTGTGAATGGAAAACAAAAAAAGGTTGGGGCTAAAGAGATGGCTCAGTGGGTAAAAGCACTGACTCCTCTTTCAGAAGTTTCTGGTTCGATTCCTAGCACTCATGAGAGCTGACAACCATGTGTAACTTGAGTTTCAAGGGATCCAATGTTTCTTTCCGACCTCTAAAGACACCAGGCACACAGATGCAGGCAAAACACTTAACATACAAAGATTTTAAAAATCTTAAAGAAAAAAAGAAATAAAAATTAAAAATTAAAATGTCATAATAGCATTTTAAACCAGAGCTCAATCACTCGAAATTTTCAATATTACATATTTCAATTATAACTAACCACATAACTAATTATATTCATCAGCACCAGAATCTAGATTGTCATTTCTAGATTCATGCTTTTATTTGGTTCTATAACCTATTAACAGATGGTGTTTAAGATGCTAATAATAAGGGCTGGAGAGGTGGCTCAGCGGTTAAGAGCACTGACTGCTCTTCCAGAGGTCCTGAGTTCAATTTCCAGCAACCACATGGTGACTCACAACCATCTGTAATGGGATCTGATGCTCTCTTCTGTGTGTCTGAAGACAGCTACAGTGTACTCATATACATAAAATAAATATCAGAACCTGGGCAGTGGCGGCGCACACCTTTAATCCCAGCACTTGGGAGGCAGAGGCAGGTGGATTTCTGAGTTCCAGGCCAGCCTGGTCTACAGAGGGAGCTCCAGGACAGCCAGGGCTACACAGAGAAACCCTGTCTCAGAAGAAAAAAAAAAAAAACATTATTAGAAATATTTTTTCAAAAGATGCTAATAATACTACTGTGCTTAAGAAATGGTTTAAGTTCTCCAAGTTAAAAGAACAGGAAAACAATAGTGCATTTCATCATCTAACATAAAAACAAAACAACAGAAAACCACGAAGACCTTCTTTCTTAAATACATAAATAATGAGCAAAAGTTGAGCCTGATGAGACATTTACTTCCTAGACAGCATGCAGTGTGCATGGATCATTTTCAAACTCAACAACCATCTTAGGTTATGAAGATTCAATTCAGGAAATTCAATTAGCACTCATGAATCTAGGGAGATGGGATACCATGCTAATAAGCATGTGAACTGAGAATAGTAACATCAGTGTTTTCAAAATTCTTATACTCAGAATTATCTCCAGTCAGACATTCTAAGTAGATTCTCAGAATGTTAATACTCTAGACTAAACACTGTCAGTGGCCATTTGAGTCATACTTTGTCAAGAGTTATCTTTATATGTCTCACATACATCTAGTCAATACCACTCAATTCTCAAAACCCTGATAGTCTGGTATTAAACAAGTCCAGCACAGAAAATAATTATAAAAGTTCAACCATCAGAGTTTAATATGTAGCAGCAGATAAGGTTTTCTGACTCCCAAACCAATGGCCTACAATGATCCTTGTACAATCTCCTCCCTGAAGGTTTCTAAATGGCTTTGGTCACTACCTTCTAAGGTGGATCACTAACCTCCCAAGCCAGCCAAGAGGCCTACACAGTAAGTTCTAGAGTTCTAGGCCAGACAAGGCTACAATCCCAAACAACCAAACAATCAAGCCAGTGATTCATAACCTTGGAACCCCAACCATAAAATTAACTTGTTACTACTTCATAACTGTCATTTTGCTGCTGTTATAAATCATAATGTAAATATGACGTGTGATCCGGTGGGTTGCACTCCACAGGTTGAGAACCACTGATACTGAACCTGGCACAGGCCAGGACCCTAGTACAGGAGTACTTAACCCAGGTGCTTAAGGGTATCTACTTAACAGTTCTCAGATAAGAATAAAGAACTGTAAGACCAGAGACAAGTATTTCCTATTGAGTTCAACAAAGATCATTCTCTCCCAAAGGAAGAGTGGGGTGTGGTGGGAGAACAGAAAAAGAAATCACTTTCTTCTTCTTTTTTTTTTTTTTTGTTTTTTCCAGACTGGTTTTATCTGTGTAGCCCTGGCTGTCCTGGAACTCACTCTGTAGACCAGGCTGAAAATTTCTATGGTTACTGTAACAAATGATCTGAAAACAAACAATTTATCCACTTGCAGTTTCACTGCTAAGAAGTGGCCAGGCCTGTCTTCTTTCTGAAGCTGTCCTTGTCTTTTCTAGTTTCTACAGGTTAGACACAGTATCTTGGTTTGTGGGGCTTTTGGCCTTTAGTAAAGTGGGCAAGGTGGAGTCTCCACTCTGACTTTTGCTTCTGTCTGTGACCTTCCTTCCTGCCACAAAGTAAGAAGCTTTGTGATTACACAGGGCCACACAGGATAATCACTTCCTCTCAAATATTTAACCTCAAGTCTCCTTTACCTCAGAAAGTAAGATGCACAGCATTTACCATGGTAAATGGTTTAAAAGTTTTTTTCTAAAGTTCTTTCATCATTTTATATCCTGGATTGTAAATTATCAGGTATTTTTTAGCAACTCTTGACTCTTTAGCAACATTTGTTTATTTATTGGGGTGGGGGAGAGGAGCACATAGCATGTTGGTTCCAGGGATCAAATTCTGGTCATTAGCCCGACGGCGGGTACCTTACCCCACTGAGCCAACTTGCCCAGGTTACTGTATTTCTTTCCTTCTCCATTTTTTTTTACGTCGGTCCTTATCCATCTAGGAGTTATTGTTTGAATGTCATGAGACAGAAGGTAACATTTTCAATATTTTTAAAATAAATCTGTTAAATATATCATACTACCATTACTGAACATTTTCCCTAAAATGCCAGTAACTAACAGCATTTATAGCGGACTGGGCGTTTTAGGGACTCCACAGATTAAAGTGCACAAGGGACTACATGTAAAGGGCACACGGAATGTGAGGCCCTTCACCTAAGGGCCGCAAGTACCCAGAGTTTGATACCTGTCCAGGGGCCGGCAACCCAACACCAAAGGACAACTGCGTAGTCTCTTGCCTCAGAATCCTCAACAAAAGCTAGATATGGCAGTACTAGTAGGAAATTCACAAGTTTTAGTACACCTTGTACTACACACTGAGATTCTGAATGAATGATTGAATGAAGTCATCAGCAAAAATGTCTTGGGCACTTACCATGTTGGAGACAGTATGAGTTTAGGCAAGTTTTGGAATTGTGAAAAGTTCTAGTTCTAGTATTTACAAGAGATATGCTATGAGATAGGTTTACTAGACCACTGTATATCTTAATTTCTGTAATTTTTATTTACCTCTTCTGGGAGTCTGAACAAATTACAGCTGTTGTTGCTTTCTGTTTACTAAACAGATTTAAAATATAAAATATATTATATTCAACATAATTGTTATAGTTTACCTTAAAATACTTTAGCACAGATGAGACCATTTGGATAAGTAAGCTATATCCTCGGCAGTTGCATAATCAGGGAAATCATACCCCTTGCTAGTTAAGCCTGGAGCACTCTAATGTCCAAATGTACAGATGTACAAGCTGTTACGAGCGTTTCAACAACCTGTTATCTTTTATAAACACCATATATTCCGCTGATGAAATTGACAGCTTGTTTCTGAAAATACACTCACCAGTGAAAAACAGAGTAAAAGAAATTAAATTTAAAAAAAAAAAAGAAATTGCATTAGATATGGTATTTTAAACTATCTCTTCCCTTGTGTGACTTCACAACAGTAACAACAACTTTGGATCTGTGTTCTACCTTCCTAGAAATAACACCCAAGGCTCGGTCCTTAAATGGTTCTATGTCCGAACACTGGGTGAGAGCATATCTAAGGTCAACTACAATGGTAACCCTCAAATGAACTGTCAAAGTGTTGGCAGGAGGCCGGGAAGGCCATCTCCACTTTACCACAACTACAATGGCTAAAGAAACGTGTCTCTCTCTTGCTTAGTCCTAAATACTGAAAGTTAGCATCTGTGTTAGAATTCGTCTAATATTTTCATTAAAAGCTAGCACCAAGACAAGTGCAGTGATTTATGCCCGTAATCCCAGTCAGTCCTAAATTTGAGGCCAGCCTCTACTACATGGCAAATTTCAAGCTAGCCTGAGGTTTCTTGGAATTCCCTATCTCAAAAAACCAAGGGGTAAGCTCAGTGGTAGAACGCTTGCACATCATGCACGTGCACAAGCCTCAGGTTCTATCCCCAAGCACCCCCCAGTCAAGCAATAATAATCTTAACAAGCAGGTGGCAGAGTTCCAGAAAAAAGGAAGCAACCCTTGCCTCTTACAACCAAATGGATCAGCCACAGTGGTGAAAAGGGCACTGTCTGTCTGTCTGGTGCACTGTCTGTCTGCTGTACTGTCTGTCTGGTGC